>CM035410.1:174624449-174851949 GCA_020310875.1 Ceratopteris richardii
TAATGAACCTGTGGCAGTGAATTATCTTATGCTGATTCAGCTTACTGTATCTCATGAGTAGGAGGATTCTGCATCAGTAAAGAATTGGAGGGAGTTATTTGATGTTGTAATTGCACTAGCTGATAAACCAAACTTCTACACATCAGAGAGGCCTTTCAGGTATTATCCTTGGCTGTTCTTGGATTTTTGCTGGCTCATGCCTCGTATTCTAAGATTTTAGTTTGTCACATGCAGGCATTACGACTCCAAAAAGGATTTGCTAGATTTCAGCAAAGTTGATACTTTTCATAGACATTCTGTCTACTATCATGGATGCTTGAAACATTTTCTTGAGATTAAAAAATGGAAAGGGCCTGAAGTCAGTCATTTTTGAATTGAAAATGCTTGTCTTCTTGCATTTAATATCCTACCCCTTAAGGATCTGATGGGAAACCGATGCAAAGCAGGTGCTATATTTTGGAGATCACTTATATAGTGATTTGAGAGGACCTGCAAAGGCTGGTTGGCGGACAGCTGCAATCATTCGTGAACTTGAGGTCAGATATGATCCAAACTACGTCGTTTTCGAGGGCCCTTTTAAAGTATGAGTTGGAGTATTGTGTTTTAATTATTATCTGTCGAGCAACACAGCCTTTTTGCATATCAGTCTAGCATACCTGCCTTTTTGTGTTCATTTTAAGCAATCAAGCAATTCGGAAGATACGATATATCTAAGTATGTAAAGTCTGCAACTGACATGCACAGAAGCAATACTAATAAATGCATTTTCCTGTGGGATTTAGAAGTCATGCACTCCAATCACACCTAGCTGATGGACAAAAGAGGCATAAAGAGGCTTGATGGCAGCTTATATGATCTAGTTCCAGTAGTGGGAGCTTTTATGCATCTCAGAGAGAGGATAACTGACTTATATGCTGTGAAAAGCTGCATGTTGTTTCTGAGTCTGTTACAAGGTTCAGTGTCTCTTTAAGTGGCATTGTGGATCTGTATCAGGATATGCTTAGGTGGTCTCAGAACTTGAAGAATTTTTTTTGTGCTCCATGACCAGTGGATATAATGTCTGCAGAAAAGTGACAATGCCAGCTAATGAGTTTCTGCCTGAGGCATTTCTCCATTACTATGTTATGATGCTTTTACTACCTGCTGGTTCTGGTTGGCTGTCCTTTCCTCCCTGCATCATATGCTGCATGGTTCTCATTTACAGGCAAGTTTAGTGAAAAGGGCTGTACTCCTACAACCTACATGAGTATGGCAGGTTGTGGGTAGATCCATCATGTCACAGGGAATTCATAAATGAAATGGGATTACTTGATGTATATGCATTTTTTACATGATGTATACTTTGATGAGGATCAAAATTTGTATTCTCCCTCTGAGAACTCTTTTTCTTTGGCCAGTGAGAAAAGGACTCATCATTCATAGAGTATGATTCTCGCTAGATACAAAAAAGGTGTTTAGAGAACATTCCTTAGCTGAGATTTGAGGAGTAAAGCTATGGCTCTACTTCGAGACTCATTGACTCTACTTGCATTGTAGCTTTCCTTCATATGGAAGTTTGATTATCCACTATTTAGGAAGGACAACATGGAGAACCTATGCATATAATCTATTTTATGAATGTTCCTTTGGTTTTCAAATGAGAAATAAATCGTATGATTAAGATTTCACTTTCCCGCAAGTGCGAAGTGCCTTTCTTCTTTCTTTATTCTTGCAATCAACTTGTATCCATCCTTGGGATTATTTCACATAAGTAGCCCCTTTGGTTGAACTTGACTTGATAGCTCTTCTCCACCATTTGTTCTAGTGATACAATGTTCTTTGTGATAGTGGGTACATGCAGCATCCTTCAAGCACTTCGCTTTTTGAGATCCATCCAACATAACATTTGTCATTACCTATGTGTGATAGTATGAGGAGAGTCATCACTTGTTTCATGTTTCCATTTGTTGATGGAACTTTCATGTTGGAGAAGTCCTTGTTGTAGTTCATATGATTGGTGCATACATTGTCTCCTATATCAAAGGGTATGCTTATGTAGATAATTATGTATCTAAGGGTGATGAAAAGGGAGTAAATATGTATGTGTTTAGAATCTTATATCAAAGGATATGTGTATATTCTCAAGGTGATAGAATAAGATGGTTATATGGTGAATAAAGGACATAAAACCCCAATAGAGGGAAAGATGGGGGGCTTATCAACAATGAGCTCTCACTGTCCAAGATTCTCACTCACATAGAAACCTATGCTGGTTAATGAATAAAGTGCACCTCTCCTATCTGCTTCTTTACTTCTCATGGGACCTTAATAACCTTGCCCCCATGTTTTTCCTGGTTTTTCCAATTCCCTCTCTCTTTTGGCCGGGTGGAAATGGTGTTTCATTAAACCCTTTGCATCACTATGGAATGGTAATAAGGTGAAAATATATGGGAGATAAATCTCTCATGTTCAGCATAGAATGTAGTGGGACAGTAAAAGGATGAGGGATCTCTGAAGAGGAGCACACTTCAAGGAAAAGGTGTTGCTGGACATAATGATACAGGCACACTCGGAACCTCAAAAGGATGAGGGATCTCTGAAGAGGAGCACACTTCAAGGAAAAGGTGTTGCTGGACATAATGATACAGGCACACTGAGGTGAGGGCGTAGAGTATGGACACCTGTGCACGGACCAAGCGAGGCTGCTAGGCAGAGAAGGTCAAAGCTGGGATACAGTGGGAGAACTGCTTGTGAGTGATACTGAGAGCAGGCAAAGACATTCTGTGGATGTGAGCAAGCATTGACAGGGCAGGCAGACTTGCAGGGAGTCATGTCATTTGGAATTTCTGTTTTGTTTAATAATTTTATATTTTCCTATAAAATAAATGATGCTGGTGTAAATTTCAAAATGGTGTTCAGTATGGACTGCACTGGAGGCCATTTAGTGCTTGGATGTGAACTTACACCTGTTGAGTTGGACTTTTGATTTTTCCTTTGCATAGAATTCAAAACTACATGCACATTTGCAAGTTCAATGGTTCTGAATTTTTCATCAGTAAATGTAGAGCACCTTTTGGAGATAGGTAGCTCAAATGTTTGCATATAGTATTTAGAAGGTAATATTCATTGAAATTTGAATTTGTGACTTTGCAGAAGGAAATAAGAACACAAAATGAGGATGCCTACCGTTTCCATCAGGTAACTCACTTGTTTTTCACTACTGAAGTGATTAAACAGAGGCAAAACAATATCGGAATTTGGCATTGATGCGAGTTATTTATCGTTATTTGTGTCTGTATGTATTCATAGAGATTGGAATATAATAATCAAATGAAGTAAAGCTACAAATTGTGTGTAAATCAAGGATCTTGAGTAGATCCCTTCTTCATAAAAATGCTTTATAATTGTTTTTTATATTCTCCTTTTTTTTTGGGGGGGGGGATTTATTTAAGAAGTGCTCGAATCCACAATGGTCCACAAAACAGTTTGTTTTTTTTCCTTATAATAAGCATGCACTCTTTTGATTGTTGGAGGAGATGGTGGATAGTCACAAGAGATGAAGTGGTCTTGCTAGATCCTTCTTCACACCCGCTAAGAATGATGGCTGGAGAGTGTAGTGAGCCTCTTTAGCTTGCTAATGAACACAAATACTCATATACATTGCTTGGAAGATGATCCCCTAATCAATGGATCAAAACAGATATGTTGGAGTTGATCCAAGAACAAAAAACTTGCTATTTTTGTTCTTACACCTATTCAGTGCTTTGAACAATTCTCTGAGCACAACAGCAATTGGCTTAATTCTTTTTGGGGAACTCTAATTAACTTAGTGAGCTATCAATCATGGGTGATTTCATAAAAAATGATGGACTACACGCAGAGAAAGATATTTGACAAATCATAGGTCCATCCCAAAATTCACGGGCTGCAGCAATCATCAAACCAGTGAGCAAAGATATATTAATATCTCATGATTCCGAGAAGCAATGCTAATGAAATTTTGTAGGTGTATAGTAGACAATATGCTCAATCTAACATACTTTAAATCATGGCAAATGATCAAATACACACTGAGAACAAGCTCTGAGAATATCACTGTTCTGATGGAGTTACAAAGAGAAGTGAAATGAGAATGTAATGATCATATATGTAGTAAAACATGTACAATTACAATGTAATTGGCAATCATACATTGCTCAATGTGTGAGAGGTGAATGAGCTATGAGATAAGCTCTCATGTCATAATGAATGTCCTTCAAAATGATCTCCTAGGCTCGAGATACACGCGTGTCTTCTTGATCCTCTCCTTATAGTTATGCTTGGAGCCAAAGTTTGAATTCAAATTCAAACTTCTACCTAAAAGGTGAATCCTAAAGTGTAGGATAGATTCCCTCATCACTCAACAACCAAATGATTCGTGATTTTAGAGCTTCCTAATTCCACGTGGATGTAATCCACTTTTACAAGGATAAATGTGAAGAATTTTTACAAAGGATTGATCATATGAAGCCTTGCATAAGTTATGCCAATAAATCAAGCATAAGCTAATTATCCAAGTATGTGGGCTTGGGTTTAATTGCACCACCAACTCCCCCTCAAGCCTAACATGATTGGTCTTCATTCCTCCTTGATTTCCTGCAAATCAATCATCAATTTGAACCTGTTCATCTTTGTCCCATCCAATGACTTTGTGAGAATATTTGCACATTGTAAATGGGTTGATACATAAGATAGTTGAGTATCCTTGCTAAGTAATTTCTCCCTTACATAATAATAGTGCACTTCAATGTGCTTAGTCCTTGCATGATATACAGGATTAGCAGCCAAATGAAGTGAGATAGTGTTGTCTCCAAAGATTATTGGAGTGTAGGAGTGTATCCTCAAATCTGCATATAGTTGCTTGAGCCACATAGCTTCTTGAGCTGCATTTGCTAAACCTCTATATTGTGCTTCTGTGGAAGATAAGGCCACAGTTGGTTGCTTCTTAGATGACCAAGATATAAGCTTTGAACCTGCAAACGATAGGTTCCCTAAAGTGCTCCTCCTATCATCCTTGGAGCAAACCCAATCTGCATCAAAATACATCTTTATATCTATGTGAAAGGTGAAGGGATAGAACAAACCTTCATTCATTGTACCCTTTAGATACGTAAGCACTCTCTTTGCAGCTTCCATATGAGGTTTCCTTGGTGCATGTATAAATTGACTCAATGTACTCACTCCATAGGCAATGTCTACACCTTCATGAGAACTCAGTTTATGGTTGATTTCCATAGGAGTACAAGCAATTTTAGTGTTCTCCATCTTAAACTTTACCAACATATCATGTATGTACTTCTTTTGGGTGATAAATATACCAAAATCTGTATACACAAAGCTCTAAGCCAAGAAAGTTGGTTAGTAAACCAAGATCATTGATTTCAAATTCCTTCATTAATTAAGCCTTGACCTACTTGATGCCCTTAGCATCATATCATTCCTTGTAATAATGATGTCATCTACATAGACACATAAGTAGATAACTTTTGATTTGTTCTTCTTGACAAATAAAGAAGAATTTGCCTTGCTTGCCACAAAGCCTTGGTCCTGCAAATAGGTAACAAGTCTATGGTTCCAAGCTCTACGAGGTTGCTTGAGACCATAGAGTGTCTTCCTTAGCTTGCATACATAACCTGTTTTATCTTCATCTTCAAAACCCGTGGTTTTGCCATATATACTTCTTCTGATATCCATCCATTTAAGATTGCATTCTTGATATCTAACTGAAATAGATTCCAATTTTTAGAAGCAGCAACACTTACCAAAACCCGAATTGTTGGCATCTTTGCCACAGGTGAAAAGGTTTCTTCATAGTCCACTCCATGAGTTTGGGCAAATCCTTTTGCCACTAACCTTGCCTTGTACCTGTTTATAGAGCCATCTGAGTTCTTTTTGATTTTGTATATCCACCTGGACCCAATTACCTTCATGCCTGGCTTCTTGGGAACTAGATCCCAAGTATGCTTTTTCTGTAGTGCTTCCACTTCTTCCTGCATAGATTCTCTCCATTCTTTCTTCTTCCTAGCCTCTTCAAATGAATAAGGCTCTTTTGTTTTAGAGTTTTTGGTGATATACACAGAGTGCTTGGTGACTAAAGATGTATCATATCCATACCTTATAGACTTCTTGCTTTCTCTTTGTGAACTCCTTAGTGCTTGATTTGAAGACTCTGGTATGTCTTGAGTTTGATCTTGCCTCTTGACTTTCAAGCCTTGAAGTCAATCTGTTCTTCATCCTCTGAGTTGATATCTTGTGCTAAGTGTTGATCTTCTTGAGTGAGGGTTGGAAAATCATTTTCCAAATCATATGGTAACTTGACTTTCTTGCAATCATCTTCAAACCATGAATTATTTTCATCAAACATTACATCCCTACTAACTATAAGTGCTTTGTTAGTGGGATTGTACAACCTATACCCCTTTTGGTTCCGATCATACCCAATAAATATACATTTCTCAGCTTTAGGGTCAAGCTTTCCTCTGATTTGTGAGGGAATGTGTGCATAAGCAATGCACCCAAATATTTTGCAATGGTCTAATGAGGGTCTCCTGCCATTCCATGCTTCATAGGGTGTCATACCATCCAATGATTTGGATGGAAGCCTGTTGACCAAGTAGGTGGCTGTGGATAGAGCCTCTGTCCATAGGTAATTAGGTAACTTCTTCTTATTTAACATAGACTTAGCAGCTTCAACAATTAACCTGTTCCTTCTCTCTTCCACTTCATTCAATTCAGGAGTGTATCTTATTGTTACTTTCCTCTTTATGCCTCTGTCTTGTAGAAATGAATCAAATTCATGTGAAAAAATACTCACCACCTCCATCAGATCTGATCCTCTTCAAGAATCTTCCTGTTTGATTTTCATGTACTGCAAAATACTTCTTGAAACATGTAAATACCTCATCCTTATGCTTCATGAAATAAAGGACTGTCCATCTACTGTAATCATCAATAAATGACATATAGTACCTTGAACCTAAGATTGATGGATCTTTGCTAGGACCCCACACATCAGTGTGTACAAGCTCCAAATAGTCTTCATGAATGTATCCTCTCTTGTTGATTGGTTGCCTGTGAGCTTTGCCAAATTGGCATGCTCCACATTCGTATATCATATGTTGCTTGGTCACATTGGGAATGCCAAGCACACTTTGATCCCTGCATATTTGCTTCAGAGTTCTTTCTCTGATGTCTCCTAACCTTTTGTGCCATATTTCTAACTCAGATAAAGTTTGATCTCTATAATTGAATAGTTCTATGTTCCTTGTGTCTTCAATCTCAAATCTGAATAATCTACTAGACTTCTGACCTTTAGCAATCCTCTTGAAGCCTTGTTGGGGGTCTTCCACATATGCTCCATGCTTAGTGAATCTGACTTGTAAACCTTTCTCAACAATCTGCCGAACACTAATTAGGTTTTTGGTTATAGTTGGCACATGCAAAACTTTACTCAAAAGGTTCATGCTACCATCAGATGTTTTGACATTTCCAATTTGCTTGACCGAATGTTTAGTATCATCACTTGTTTGTACATCATGCTTCCCTTTGGGTTCTTCAAGATCACATAATAGAACTACATTTCCAGCCAAATGATTGGAACAACCTGAATCAATATAGAGCTCATCATCTTTACCTTGCTTGGATGTCATGTTCATGATGAGTAATGAGTCTTCTTGGTCTTCTGTATAGTTGTTGTAGTCTTTTCTTCCTCTTAAACCTCCTTGATAATTGTTGTTGTTGTAGCTATGATTGTAGTTATGGTTGTAGTTGCCTCCACCATTGTTGTATCTGTCTCTTGATTGCCCATAGCTACCTCTATGGAAGCCTCTTCCCCTTTGATTCCTTGTATTCTTGAAGCATTCTTCTGTGGTGTGGTTGTTAAGACCACAAATGTTTCAAAGTAAATTATTGTAGGGTCTCCCCCTACCTTGCTTTCCTCTCCTCTGTCCCTTCCTCTAGCACCTCTTCATGCATAATTAGCTTGAGAGGTACTAGCCTCTTCTTCATGCTTCTTGCTTTTACCTTTATCCTTAGCTTTATTCTTATCTGTATAAAGGGAAGAAGATTGGTTACCTCTAGAGTTGTCACCATTCTTGTTGAGCTTTGTCTCATGGGTGAATAGTTTCCCCATCAAGGTGTTGAGGTCAGGTATTTGCATATCCATGTAGAGGTCCATTACTGTAGTGAAGGACTCCCACTTGTCATCAACCTTGATTCCATTAATGATCTGCCTCACTATGTGTTCTTCTTCTATCTCCTCTCCAATGCTTGCAAGTTGGTCAGCCATATCTTTCATCTTGGTTACATAATCAGCCAGTCCTTGCTTTTGGTTGTTTCTTTAGAGTTGTAGGTTCCATCCATAACTGATTCTTCCTAGCTCTTGTATTTAAGGAGAAATATGATGAGAGTACTTCCCAAGTCTCTTGGGAGGTCTTGTAGTTCCTAACATGTGGTAACAAGAAATCAGAGATTGAGTTTAGTAGATATGACTTGACAAGAGCATTCTTTGCACACCATGTGGTCAACCTTTCTTGCTCTTCCCTTGTAGGTTGTTGCTTGCTCCTGAAGATTGGCATCTCTTCATCTCTTGAGATGTATCCATATAGACTTCTCCCTTGAAGGTAGGCTTGCATCCTAAGTGACCATGTTGAGTAGTTGTTCCTGTCCAATTTTTCAATAAAGGATGGAAACCCATCTCCCATCTTGATTGTTGTTGCTCTAATACCATTGTTGGAGGAGATGGTGGATAGTCACAAGAGATGAAGTGGTCTTGCTAGATTCTGCTTCACACCTGCTAAGAATGATGGCTTGAGAGTGCAGTGGGCCTCTTTAGCTTGCTAATGAACACAAATACTCATATATGTTGCTTGGAAGATGATCCACTAATCAATGGATCAAAACAGATATGTTGGAGTTATCCAAGAACAAAAAACTTGCTATTTTTGTTCGTACACCTATTCAGTGTTTTGAACACTTCTTTGAGCACAACAACAATTGGCTTAATTCCTTTTGGGGAACTCTAGTTAACTTAGTGAGCTATCAATCATGAGTGATTTCATCAAAATGATGGACTACATGCAGAGAAAGATGTTTAGCAAATCATAGCTCCATCTTGACATTCACGGGCTGCAACAGTCATCGGACCAGTGAGCAAAGATATATTAATATCTCATGATCCCGAGAAGCAATGTATAATAGACAATACCTGAATCTAACAGGCTTTAAATCATGGAAAATGATCAACTACACACTGAGAACAAGCTTTGAAAAGATCACTGTTCTAATGGAGTTACAAAGAGAAGTGAAATGAGAATGTTGATCATATATGTATTAAACATGTACAATTACAATGTCATTAGCGATCATACATTGCTCAATGTGTGAGAGGTGAATGAGCTATGAGATAAGCTCTCACTTCACAATGAATGTCCTTCAAAATGATCTCCTAGGCTCGAGATACACACGAATCTTCTTGATCCTCTTCTTATAGTTATGCTTGGAGCCAAAGTTTGAATTCAAATTCAAACTTCTACCTAAAAGGTGAATCCTAAACTGTAGGATAGATTCCCTCATCACTCAACAACCAAATGATTTGTGATTTTAGAGCTTCATAATTCCACGTGGATGTTATCCACTTTTACAAGGATAAATATGAAGAATTTTTACAAGGGATTGATCATATGAAGCCTTACATAAGTTATGCCAGTAAATCAAGCATAAGCTAATTAACCAAGTATGTGGGCTTGGGTTTAAGTGCACCAACATTGATGTGGTGCACATTGAAAGTCCAGAGTATTTACAACTAACATGCATAATAGTTTCAATTGAAACTTCAAGTTTGAAGGGTGTAGCAAACATTCAAACAAGTGAATACTTCATGGCAGAGGAAGGTTTCATAAAATGATGGTAACCTGGACTTGTTAGAGCACCAAATAATAGTTTATTGATAGAGTGGGATGACTGTAGTTGCCACTTATGGATGGCTATATTTGAGGATGGGGTTCTCCTTGCAGCAGCAGCCTCCGTAGCACATCCTGTGAAGGAGTTTGCTTACACTTTCACCTCTCTAAAGGGTGTGAGAGCAATGCCTCATTACTGTTGGACGAACTATAAAGGATAGGATTAAGCTGATTTCAGTGAGAATAATCCAAGTTACAAATTCAAGTAAGTGTACTGAAGCTATCCAAGCTGCAAAATCCACGAAGTGCACTGGTATCAATGTGATGGGGTATTGTAGCATAAATGACCAGTCACCCGAGAATGCTCCAAGTGCTTCTCCATCCACCACTCCTGGCTCGAGTCTCCACCTCGACTCCTCTACATGCAAGACATGGCACCAGCTTTTGACTGCAGCACATGATCGGAGTATTCTCACTTGGTTATCCTTGGTCATGCCTCACATTCGTCCTCTACGCATGGACACAGACATGAGAATGTGTAATTGTAATTCGTGAATCCACAAAACTTTGTATGATTCATACAGAGTGCTTCAAACAGTATGTGTAACCTTGTTTTGTTTGCGCCTACAGTCGCGAACCATCGCTACAGCTCACGAACTTCGACATTGACCTAGTAACACACAGAAATCGTGTTTTTTTTTTCCCTCCCAACCACGCCCAAACGTCTTCTTGCATGAGTCTCTCGTCAGACCCTCCTTTCTCTCTTCTACCATATATGTGTGTACTCTCAAATGATGCCATGTGGCATTTGTGCCACCTGACTTAAGAGGTTGTGCATCCATGATGTGACATTTCCTTCCTCTTGAAAGCATTTTCGTCCTCGAAAATGTAAATGAAATATCTGTAATAGTAGAAGAAAGTGTTCGGACTCCCCTAAACCCTATGTACTCTATGCACATGGTCATCTTTATGTGTGTTGTTTCCCCGCATCCTTCCCCTTAAGAAGTCTCATATGAGATCATCTCAAAGGTGAGAAACTGTTTGAGTGGTGCCTACTATCTCCCATGTACACTCCACTTCCAAACTATCACTCCCATGACATACAACATCATCCAAATGACCTAAGCCCATATGATGTATCCTCTATGGAGTAATAATATGAAGAGCAAGTGTAAAGTGCTAAGCTTATAAGCTTAACCATACCATAATGGAGATAATAAACCATAGAATCTGTTGAAATATAGAACAAAGTCCCATAACAAGTGACGCCAAACCTATCTAAAACTAAATGATAGATTGCCATCATACCACTCTAGGTCTTACTAACCTTGGGTGTAAGCACAAGTAGTAGTTTAATCTAAACTACCATGTGAACTATGCAAATCCATCATCAAGCTCATATATAAAAATTTCTTGGTAGTAAAATGCAATCTCTACATTCCACCAATGAAGAAATATGTGGTTTGTTATCCTTTACCATTGGACTAAGTTCTGTTGGAAGAGCATCTATTAGCACTAGTGCAAACTCTAATATTTCTCTTCCCTATAGTTTGCCATGAATGCCAAAAGCATTCCTTTGGAGATTCAGATAATCCATAAGTACCTATCTTCCTAACAGATGTTTACACATCATACTCATGATGTAACACCAACTAAGAGTTCGGCACCATAATAGGTTAGCTCTATCCCTATCTCCTAGAAACGCTAAAGAGAGGAGTCATAACTCTACTCCTAGTCTCACTAATGTCAATAAATAGATCATCTCATCTAGTTAAGAACCATCACTGGAAATAAACATACCTACTCTCTAGAGTCTCCACATGAGAATCAATCTAACCATCATGATTAGCTGATCTCCCTCTTGTCTTTGATAGAAGAGTGCCACTCCTATCTAGACAATCTAGAAGAGAGAGTGAAACTCTCTCTCTTTCTCTCTCTGTAATCTCCTCTAAGGAAAAGAGCTCTGATAGTGGAATCTATTCCACTTTTGTTTGCGTCTACAGTAACGAACCATCGCTACAGCTCACAAACTTCGACATTGATCCAATAACACACAAAGATCGTGTTTTTTTTTCCTCCCAGCCATGCCCAAACTTCTTGCATGAGTCTCTCGTCAGACCCTCCTTTCTCTCTTCTACCATATGTGTGTACTCTCAAATGATATAAAAGCTATGCACTAGCTTTAGGTTTGCTCCACAATACGCATACTTCTCTATCCAAGAAGGCTTAAGCGGTTATGGATCTTCGTAGCAATTCTTCTCGCATGCACCTGCGGATCAATCTTATGAATCTTGGATGTACATACCACAAGAAAGTGTAAATAGTAAATACATAATGAACATGTATTATGTATTGAAAATTGAAATTTACTTGTGATAATACTCGAAGTGCAAGGTGAGTGAGATTGGGAAAACCAATCCTCCCATATGAATGCCACCAAATAAGAGGTTACTTTGTTGCTTCTTTTTTAAGTGCAACATCTCTACTAAATATAGGACCTATCCATGCATGAAGTTTGTAAACTCCATGTCTATCTTCAACTGCTCATCTTCTCGGAATACCCTTCCAACATATTCATATTGCATAGTACTCAATGATGTCTCTAACCATTAATCGGGAGATCGATAATAGGGATGTAACATTGCTTCCATTGCATGTATAGGGCAGCTCATGAAATACCATCGTCTATCCACAATTTCCAATATAGATGAGCGTCTAAAAGAAAGATGTATAAGCATCAAAAAGCAAAAATTTAATAATCACTAATTTCAAATGTTTGGGAAGAAAATACTTGCTGATTTGATGGCAAAGGATATTGAGATATAGATCTCTTCATCTCCATAAAGAGATGATAAACAAGGCCTAATGTAGATCCCTCCATATCTATAACTTGAAGAAGAATGAAAATAGGTCTCAAAATCAAAGATAGCGACCGTAACTCGTCCCAAAATAAATCATCTAATATACGCTGCTGAAGATACTTTGCATGCTCGTCTTTGCAAGCATGCAAATCTTGCCACAGTGGATCTATTACAGTTTGGAGTAGTGGATCTTTGAACTGGGATAATCTATGCAAGACCAAATAGATATATGCAAATCTGGTCTTCGACGGTCGTACCATATCCTATGAAATATTGCAAGAAGTTGATGCTTCTTACAAAAAAAATGCAGCAATCTTTGTAGCATCCGAAAGAAGAGGTTGAAGCCATGAAAGCTTTCCTTATATCTTCCATCAATAAATCTATACAATGTGATGCACATGGAGTCCAAACAATACGAGGGAACTCTTCTTCTACCATAGCTTCCATAGCTTTGCAATTTGAAACATTGTCCGCTACAACCTAAACAACATTTTCTTTTCCAACCTCCAAAACCTGCTTTACTTGCATCAATTATTGAAAAAACCATAATGACAAAAACCTCAAAAATAAAAGTATTGAAGTTTAATCATGTTTATAAGATTATGATATTATACCTGCATCAATAGCACGTAGAAAATACGCACCCAAGCAAGAGGATGTTAAGATGTTGATGATGTGTCTCTTGCGAATATCTGCCCATCCATTGAAAATAGTGCAACCAAATTCTTTCCATCCATCCTTCATAAGAGTAAATGCTTTATCAGTCATTGATTTTTGCTCATCTAATATAGATGTCCTCATTTTGGTATAATCGAGGCCTATCCAAGTTTTCGTAGGGCCTACTTGTGCAATGGCTTTAACCATTTTCTTTCATTGTTGTGTTCTAAGAGCAAATTTCCATTTTTGCTATTTTTTGCCTTTCCTTTACCCATGATTGTGACTATATCTTAGATGTAAGAGTGCATTGTTTCTTTTTTGATGCAAAAATTGATGAACCTGAATCCTCGTCAAAATCATCCACACTTATGGAACCATTTTTATTCCATTTGGATGGAGGGACTCGAGTATTGCTTTTCGCTTGAGTGCATGTATTCTCTCCACCTACCAAAGAGTCATGAAGGAAATCTTGCACATTTTTACCACATTTTATATTTGTGGTTGACCTCATTGCTGAAAAGTGCTATGCAATTAGCTTATCTCTGAAACTTTGTGGAATCATTTTACATGCACCACATTGATTTGTGCATCCAATGCCTGTCATGTGTTTCATCACTCTTGTGATTGTGCTAGTATATTGCTCACCACAATACTTGCACTTCCATAGTCTTGTTCCCATTCCTTGTTGTGAAGGAGACATCACAACATTAAGAACATTAGTATGCAATTTCAAATTCGAGTACACTTGACAAGGCATGATGAAGATAAGCAGCTGATTTTTTGAAATAAAAGACTAAATTTGTTGGAGTTGGACGTCTGCGGAAGCACGCGAACAGCACAAGGAAGAAGAAGAAGCTTGGAGCACAACACACAAGACTGAATGTATTACTAGAGAATGTACAAAGATAAGTAGCCCATTAGGGCAATAGGCGTATATACAAGCCGGGGAAAAAAACCTCCTAAAGAGGGAAAAAAGTGCCCCGGCAGTCCTAGAGTGTTCACACACATCACTACCTAAATATATCAACAAATCCCCCCTGGGAGTGATGCGGTGAACAAGGAGCTGGCACTCATGTATAAGGAAGTGCCAAGCTATGTGGAAATCACTCCACAAAAGGAAGTAAGCCCAAAGCTTTGCGGAAAGCTTCAAACTTCTCCCTAGGCAGAGCCTTCGTGAAAAGGTCTGCAATGTTCTCCTGCGTGGGCACATATGCCAAGCTGATCTCCCCAGCAGAGAACCTCTCCCTGACATAGTGATAATGCACCTCAATGTGCTTAGTGCGAGCATGGAACACAGGGTTCCTCGCAACTGCCAATGCGCTCTGACTGTCAGTGAAGATGGTGGTGGCAGAAGACTCGCCAACACCCAAATCAGCCATAAGGCGTCTGAGCCACACACACTCAACAGTCGCTGTGAAAGCTGCCCTATACTCAGCCTCACAACTAGAAGTGGCCACAGTAGGCTGCTTCTTGCTCAACCAAGATATACATGAGCTACCAAGCATGAAGCAAAAACCACTGGTGGACACACGAGTGTCATAGCAACCAGCCCAATCTGAGTCAGAAAAAGCATGCAAATCTGGCGGTAGTGATCCCCCCTTGGGATAAAACAACCCAAGTAGCCGAGTACCACTCAAGTAGCGAAAGATGCGCTTAACCGCTTTCCAATGCGTGACTCCTGGGCAATGCATGAACCTGCTCATCTGTGAGACAGCAAACTGAATATCTGGCCGAGTAATGCATAAGTAAATCAAGCATCCAACAGCCTGCTGATAGAGAACAGCATCAAATGCATCTCCAGCATCATGAAGACTCAATCGTAAACCTGTCTCCATAGGAGTGGCAATAGGCTTACAGTCTTCAAGGCCAAAACGCTGCAATAATGTGTCAATATATTTCGTTTGACACAAAGCCATTCCACCATCAACGTGCATAAACTGAATGTCCAAATAGTGATGCAAATGCCCCAAATCAGACATCTCAAAGGAGGCATGCAAATCGGCCTTAAAATCAGCAATATGTGTCTCAATAGGACCAGTGAGCAGCATGTCATCAACATAGACAACAATGATCAGAAGCACATCATTAGCACGCTTAACATATAAGGTGCTTTCAGTTGGACTGTTCTCAAAACCATGTGCAATCAGATAGGCATGTATCTTCTCATACCAAGCACGTGGTGCTTGCTTTAAACCATATAACGCCTTCTTTAACCTGCACACCTGGTTTTCATGCCCTTTCTGCACAAAGCCACGGGGCTGAAAAACATACACTTCTTCATGCAAGTCACCATTCAGAAATGCTATTTTAATGTCCAACTGATGTACATTCCAACCATGATGGGCTGCAAGTGCACAAATGCTCCGAACAGTAGTCATACGGCATGTAGGTGCAAAGGTCTCATCAAAATCAATGCCTCTTTCCTGCGCATAACCCTTTGCAACAAGCCTAGCCTTATACCTGTCAACTGTACCATCAGGTTTACGCTTCAGCTTGTATACCCACTTAGTGCCAATGGCCTTCTTGCCAGGAGGCAAGTCACATAAAGACCATGTACCATTCTTCATTATAGCATCATATTCAGATTGCATAGCAGCCATCCAATTTTCTGAATTTTGTGCTTCATCAAAAGAAACAGGCTCATTCTCATCACAGAGACTAGATGCAGCCATAGCATAGCAATCTGATGCAAAGGAGGTACTATGAGAGCCTGAACGAGTACGATATGACAAAGGTGCATCTAATTTGCTGTCACGCAAAGTTTGCACCAGCCATTTTGGCATAGTTTTTGCCTGTTCAATATCAGCTCTCTCATCAACAAGTGCATCATGTAAATCTGCATCAGAAATGGAATGGTCTGCATCATCATATGAAACCTGCAAAGGGTGAGAAGTTGCCTCATTAGGACCAGCACTAGCCTGTCCACCTGTAAAAAGAGGCATCAAAGTATCATACATGTCTTTGGAGCTAACAGATGTCTCCTTAGTACATGAAAGCAATGGCTGAATAGAATCTTCCACAAAGACAACATCACGGCTAACCAGAATGCGTTTAGTCTGTGGATGATACAGACGATAGCCTTTACTTTCAGAACTGTACCCAACAAAAATACATTTTACTGCCTTATCATCCAATTTTCTGCGATGTTGTTCAGGCACTAATGCATATGCCAAACAACCAAAAACACGCAGATTAGCAACAGATGGCTTGCGGTCATGCCAAGCCTCATATGGAGTGATAGACTGCAATGCTTTAGTGGGACACCTGTTCAGTACATATGCTGCACACATGACAGCCTCAAGCCAGAAACTATGTGGTAAAGCCTGACTTTTGACCATGCACCTCGCCATTTCCATGAGTGACCTGTTCTTTCGTTCAGCAACTCCATTCTGTTGAGGTGTATACGGCACTGTACACTGGTGTTTTATCCCACGTTCAGCCAGAAATGCATTAAAATCTGAAGACATATATTCCCCCCCTCGATCAGAACGGAGGGTGCCCATTTTACATGCTGACAGATTTTCAGCTAAAACCAAAAACTGTTTGAAGCACATGAACACTTCGGACTTTGCTTTGAGTGGATATACCCATGCATGCCTGGAAAAATCATCAATGAAAGTCACGAAGTAAAGGTAATTTCCAAAAGAGGGTGTCTGCATAGGACCACAGACATCACTATGTACAAGCTGCAATTTCTGCATAGCCCGAACTGAACCATCTTTTGGAAAGGAAGAACGCCGCATTTTGCCCAAAATACAGCCTTCACAAACATGTTTTCCAGGTGCCTCAAGTTTGGGCAAAGAGGACACCATTTCAGATTTCTGCAGGCGTAACAAACTAGCAAAATTCAGATGACCAAAGCGTGCATGCCAAAGCTTTGCATCTGACATAGCCTGAGAATCATGAACTGCACATGCCGAATCATTCACAGATCTTTCATAGTCTATGAGCTTATACAGCCCACGACATAAAATGCCAGAAGCAATAATCACATCGCCATTTGAGAGATCATGGACTGTACACCTGTCATCAACGAATTTCACAACCAAGCCAATATTGGCTAATGCAGAAACTGATAACAGGTTCTTTTTGATCCCTGGCACAAATAAAGCATCTGACAAAGTGAAAGAACTACCATCAGCAGTAGTCAGAATGATCTTACCAACTCCCATAACAGGATAAGAGGAGTTATTGGCGCATGTGACAGTATTCCCTGTAGGGGCAGGCTCGAGTGAAGAGAAGAGACTGCGCTGCGAGGTAATATGTTTGGTCGCCCCACTGTCAAAGTACCAAACATCTGAGTCTACTGCAGACATGCACTGATCATGAGAAGATGGGTCAAAACTGCAGACAGTAGTAAACGCCCATTCTTCTTCCTGCACAAGATTTGCAGACTCTGTTTTTGGTGTAGAGGCCTCTGCAACAACCATTCCAGCCTCTTTCTTCTTTGCCTCTTTAGCAGCCAGTTTTGGACAGTTCTTTATAATATGATCATTTCCTTTACAGTACTTGCAGAACAATTTCTGCTTTTCTGATTTCTTCTCATCTTTATCCTGGTTCTTCGATTGTGCAGCATTTGCAGATTTCTGCTTACTAGTAGAAGAGCTCCATTTTCCTTTGCCCTTCTGACTAGCCAGGAAAGCTTGATCTGCGACACGCATAATGGACCTGTTCTGCCTGGACTGATCTTCTTGCAACAGAACAGAGACTAATTCCTCAAATGACAAGGCATTCAGATTGCCTTTCATCATCAATCGAAGAGTAGAGGCAAAACTCTGATATGAATCCGGAAGGCCATTCAGAACGGTCTGCATAAGTGAGCTATCTGGTATAACCTCATCAGCAGAAATCAATTGTTCCTTCAGGTCTTTGATCTTTGTAAGAAAACTGTCCATCGAATCACCTTCATTCATGTGCTCACTCTCCAACTGTTTTCGGAGGTAAGCAACACGAGCCTCATTCCTAGCCTGGTACAAAGTGGTAAGTGTATCCCAAGCATCCTTTGCTGTTCTGCAAGAGCGAATGTGAGGAATAATGGCACGTTTGACAGACAAAGCTATCAATGCATGTGCCTGGGCATCTCTGCCATCCCAACGAATCTGCTCTGCAGTAGATGCAACAGAAACAGAAGCACGAACAGGAATCTGTGGAATATCATCTTCGACACCATCTTCATCAGCTCCAACACCTGTATTTGCAGTACCTGTCGTTACAGGTGTAACAGGACGTCTTTCAACACCCTGCACAATGTTCCACAATCCTTTTGCAACCAGTACATGTCGCATCATATAAGCCCATAATGGGTAGTTGGTACCATCCAACTTATCCTCAACAGCCAACATACGGAATACATCACTGCTTTCAGCCATGGCCGGTGACTAAAATACCTTGATGCAGAAAATTGACTGTATCTAAAAAAGTTGAACGGAACTGCCCAAACGAGTTCTGCTAGACCTGTAGCAGATTTCGAGACGCTTAAACTGGCGAACAGAAACTGGTATATACCTTTGGCACAAAAGGACGAAATAGCCTGCACAAGCACTGCGATAGTGCGTTCGGAGGCCGAAACGAGCTCAGATCGCGATTTCGGCACCACACAGCGAAGCTGTTTTGATCTCGGAAACACCCTGAGTATGCTCACCAAATTTCGTGCGAATCTGAGACTGCAAACGGAGGAGTGTCGACGGCGCCCTAGAAGAAGCGACGACCTGCTCTGATACCAATTGTTGGAGTTGGACGTCTGCGGAAGCACGCGAACAGCACAAGGAAGAAGAAGAAGCTTGGAGCACAACACACAAGACTGAATGTATTACTAGAGAATGTACAAAGATAAGTAGCCCATTAGGGCAATAGGCGTATATACAAGCCGGGGGAAAAAAACCTCCTAAAGAGGGAAAAAAGTGCCCCGGCAGTCCTAGAGTGTTCACACACATCACTACCTAAATATATCAACAAAATTGAAATAAATGATCAATAAATATTAAAAATCAAGTAAAAAATTTAGATTAAAAATCATATGCACATTGTAATTTACAATGCATACAATAGTCAACTGTCAATATGCATCGCTAAGCCATCAGCTCTTGAGCCTGATTTAGTATAGCATTATCAGCATAGACTTTGCGTTGACACATAACTCGGTTGTTATCGTCTTTACATTGAGGATCAGATAACTCTTCGAGCATAGGAGAGCACATAGAAACCACATATTGATACCCTTCTGGTTCCTATAACCTTTCAAGATCAACTGGCTGAGTCTCAAATTCAGGAGTTGATACATGTGACCCATTAGTATATGCTATGAATTTAGAAATGAATCCTAGAATGAAGCTGAAGTAACATTTAAGTTTTGTGTGAAACAAGCTTTACTAACTGCAATCTTTGCCTCTTTCCCTTGACATGTTGCAAGATTCACACAACGATTCACTGAACTATGTCAATTAGCTATGTGAGTAATTTCATTCTAAAAGAAAGAATCATTCCTATGAGATTCCTTGTTTAACCCTAAAAGTTCATATGTAGTCATGCAGGGCATGTCTCGGCCCTCAACTGATCCACACGTATGGTCGTCTAGGGCATAGTTGGCAGCTGCATTAACGATTACAGTTTATACCTGTAGTGTGCATGCAACACGACAAACCCTATATCAGGAAGATCAACTAGCTCGCGCACCTACGATTTTGTGGAGTTTGGAGTCTAGATTGTTCAACGTTGAGCTTGACAGCTCGAAGAACAAGGCTTAAAAAATTAAAAAAAAACATGTGCCACCTACTGTTTAATCAGTATGGTACTTTTTGTACCGAACCTAAAGTACGTATGAATCATTCAATACGTATGTACTAATTCCACCTTGATCCTTGGGCATGCTGACATAGGCAACTCTCACTTGGACTATGCAACATGGGAGATTGTCTAGTCTTGGATTTGCCAAGAA
Source organism: Ceratopteris richardii (assembly GCA_020310875.1). Lineage (NCBI taxonomy): Eukaryota > Viridiplantae > Streptophyta > Polypodiopsida > Polypodiales > Pteridaceae > Ceratopteris > Ceratopteris richardii. Next base: position 174,644,819 of record CM035410.1, read on the forward strand.
GGGAGACTCACTCTTGCATGGCAAGGGTATCTTGGATCAGTAGGGACAAGCTCCATTAGGGTATCACATCCAGGCACTTCCAAGTCCATAGGCCACACCAAGATGGACGACCATATGTAATTTTTTGTGAAAAGCTTGTAGTTGACGGAATAAGTGTGAGTCTGTTGACTCAGGGCAAGGTTTATACTTTGACACTATATCTAGGGGACTACCTCAAAAGCCGGGCAACTACCTCCTTATGGCGAAAAGTGGGCTACTACCCTTTCACAATTACTTAGGAGACTAGCTCTAGAGGACAAACCACTCAGGGAACACTACCTTTCTACTTGGGCGACTACTTCACAACAAACATTCTGGGGTGGATATATGGTAGGTCCCTTGGGCTGCCTTGAAGTTGGCACTGTGTATGTGTTTGGGCCAAGACCATTATTAACATGCCAATGAGAGGTAAGTGCTTGGATCTTTGGCCATGAGAGAGAGAGAGAGAAAGAAAGAAAGAAAGAAAAATATATTAATGTCTTCCAAAGGCCAAAATTGGCCTATGAGACAAAAGCATGTACAATCGAAGTCATCTCTATGTAGAAATGAAAAAAAACTGATCACTACAATCGAGTATTGAAGCATTACGGCGACCTACACAGAGAGATGAGTCTCTTTGTCCTCCCAACCATATGCCTCTATATATAACACTCTCCAAGGCACTGCCTACTATGGCTGGTAGATACTAATCATCCAAGTATCGGCCATGTAACTACATGTGTGCAAGTGTCCTAGTTAACTCTAGTTAACTCAAGTGGATGCTTCTAAAAGGATCTAGAGTTCTTGGGGCAAAACACTCTTCCATGTCTCTGATAGGACGTGAACCAAAGAACTCTTCTTTCTCATCCATATGACTTATCCATTAGGCCAAGCACCTTTACTTGTCTAGAGAGCATAAGCACCTTTGCTTAAGTCCTTACACTTGAATGATCAAACAATGTCCGATCTCATATCTGTATGAACTTGTTGACCCTCATATCATAAACTTCCTTTATTACTCCCGCCTTGGAAAACATTTTCGTCCTAAGCTATATAAATACTCTAGGCATCCCCGAGCTTCATGTAAAAACTGTACATGATCATCTCTGTGTTATTTCCCCATATCTTTCCCTTAAGAAGTCTCATAAAATATCATCTTAAAGGTTGAAAACCATATGCGTGGTGTCTACTATCTCTCATATATAGCTAGTTTCCAAACTATCTCTCCCATAACTTGTAACATCATCAAAATTACCCACATCCATATGATATATCCTCCATGGAATAATAATATGAAAAACAAATATAAGGTGCGAAGCTTATAAGTTGACCATACCAAAATGGAGAAAATAAACCATAGAATCCTTTGGAATGTAGAACAAAGTCCCATAAAAAGTGACTATAAATCCATCTTGACCTAAGATGATAAACTTACCCTCATGTCTCTCAATGTATTCCTATCCTTGAGTGGTCAGAAGTGATAGTTTTTACCTAAATCATCTTTGTGATCTATATAAATCCATCATCCTAGCTCTCATAAAAGGATTCCTTGGTAGTAGTAATATCTCTATATCCCACTAGCCAAGAAGTTTTTGGTGGACTAATGTTCTATTGGAAGAGCATATATTGGCACTAGTGTGAACTCGAATATTTTCTCTTCCCTTAAGTTCGCCATGTGAATGCAAAAAACATTCCTTTTGAGATTAAGATAATCTCTAAGTACCAATTCGCTTAATTGATGTTCAATCGTAATCCTCATGATGAAATACCAACTAAGAGTTTGGTAATCTAATAGGTTAGATGAATCCCTATCTCCTAGAAGCCCTAAAGACAAGAGTCATTAGTCTACTTCCAATCTTACTAATGTCAATAACTAGATTATCTCATCTAGTCAAGGACCATTACTAGAAATAACATAAATACTTCTCTCTAGAGACTCAATCTAACCACCATGATTAATTGATCTCCCTATTGCCTTTGATTAAAGAGTGCTACTCCTATCTAGAAAATCTAATCTAGAGATAATGAAACTCTCCCTCTCTCTCTTTATATAATCTCATCTAAGGAATAATAATGGAATCTATTCCATTTTCCCTTACCCTTTGAAAGAGATTCTATTGAATCCAATTGCTCTACTGATCCAAAATTGAGAACATGCACATACGTTCTCTATGTTTTTCCTTCAAAATAGTGGAGAATGAAACTCCAAGTGAAGGGAAAGTACAATGAAAAGTAGAACAAATGAATTCCTTTTAAAAAACTAACTAAGAGATGTTTTCTAAACATCTAATATCTCTAAAGGAAAACATATTCTATTCTTCTCCTATGAAGGAATCATATTTTCCTTTCCTTTTTCTCTTTCAAAGAACAGAAGCTAAGGTGAGATAAGTGAGATCTCTCTCCAATCCCTGAGCTAAATCCCACTTTCGCCTTCCCTTAAAAGAGATTTATGAATTTGTTTGCTCCTCTCTTCCATAAACTAATGCCATAATCTCTCATTTATATACATTCCTATGAAGGTGGAGAACAAATCTCCTATATAAAATGAAGGTTTATTTGATGAATAGTGGAGAAAATAAATTCCTTCTTAGGGTCAAAACCCTCTAATAAAATGGTCAGCAATGATATTACATGATACCATAATAAACACATGTGTATCCATACTAAAGAACTATCTCTACGAACCATCCTCTATGCATGGATCTATATGATCCAATCATACTAATGGAATTATCCTTCTTGAAAACCACAAAGTGAGTATGTGATACCAATGGTGATAAAATTACTCGTCACATTCTCTATTGGAAAAATGAAACTTCCCTAAACTATGAAGGGTAACTCTAAATCCTAAGGAGATGTCTACCAAGAGCTCTCCTCCGATCTAGTGAGACATGGTCCCATGAATGATGAGTCCTTTTCTCCCTAACCATAGAAGAAGAGTGCTCAAAGAGAAGTTGTTTCCACTGTCCCATACGAGTAGAACCTTCTTCCCGTTCATGGTATCATACCTACACTAGACCTAATGTATATTCCATATGTATCTAATGAAATTTGCGGGTGGACTCTAATGAATCCCATATCCTCGAAATAATGTAGTTTGGTTCTAGTCAACATGTGACAATGGACATCCTTTTCTATTCCAAACTAACTTTTTCCTAGGTACCAAGACTCAATCTAAGTACCTCTCTCTAGATCTTGACACACACACATACAGACATACACACACACACATATATATATATATATATATATATATATATATATATATATATATATATATATATATATATATATATATATATATATATATATATATATATATATATATATATATATATATATATATATATATATATTGGAGATCCCAAATATTCATCACGGAGGGATCTATGTTCTAAATTATAGAGCTAGTGCCATGACTATGACCTTCCTAACCATCACTTGAATCACATTAGCACCCATCTATGCTCTCTCATGAAACCCATCTCTATGATCCCATCTAATTGGTTTCCTTAGTAGTGTAGCAAAAATGTTTCACTAGTTAGTCAAGTGATGTGCATGAGTGAAACTAGTCACTCTTTGGGTATTCTTCATGATACTTGATAGTTTCCTAATCACACCATGAGACTCTTTTGAAAGGAAGTAAACCTTCAGTACATTGGAAACGATTATAAATATATCTCCCGTAATACTTTGTAAAACCTATAGGATTGCTTGTGCACGCTCTTAATGGTGAAGGTATATCTCCTTCCCTTTAGCAATCCTATAGTATAAATCCATAAGGATTATGTATAGGAATCCAATTATTATTGAAGTTGCCTTATCTACGACATATTGATGGTCATAAATCCATCAACTACATGCTTGCAAGCATGCTTACACCTTAGTGATGTTTGCAAAGAAGGCATGTTGCAATGCCATAAAAGTCTTACCTAACGGTAAGTGCGTATATAACACCATGAGATGGGAAATATTTTGACAGAATTTCCCCAAGGAAATGGAGTTCCAAAACATTTTAACCATAAGATAAAACATAAGGCCTTGTAGACCAATGGCACACATGCCATTCACTATAGCATAGGGCTTGGCAAGCCCATGGCCTACAAGCCATATTCTCACATATGAACTCCATAACTTGCAAAAACATAAATGCTAGCAACGACATGTCTGTTGCATAACCTTGTTTTTTGTGCAATCATCTTTCCTGTCAAAATGGTATATTCCCAACAAGTTGATCCATTGTTAATCTAAAAACCATAAATAATTTTGATGCATGCATTTCAATCATATTTCTATGCATGTATATTCAAACATGGCGAAGTATAAAATCACTAAAACATATGATATACCTAGTTCCTATAACATAGATGGAACTCTTAAATATCATATTTGGTGGATTCTCATGGATCCCATATCGTATAACTAGACTAGCTTGGTTATGATACAAAGATCATTAATCTACGAAGGCGAGCTAATTCTTAAGTACCAAAGTAGGTATTACTTAATTCCCTTACTATATGGCATACTATCTAACTTCCTCTCGAAGTGGAAGCCATTGTTCATAAGTGAGCTAAGTCATGTGAGCATATGTCAATGCTGCTTGTGAAATGCATAAGTGATGCTAAACACTCTACGGAGTTTCCATCTATACTATGCCATCTAAAATAGGTAGCCCTCATGTCCAGTGACTACATTGCCTTCTAAGAAATCAAAATATGACTCGATGAGGGCATTTCTAGCAACACTCCATAGTCTCTAGTACTAAAAGACTCTCTTTGAAGGTTCCTTAACTTCACTAATGATAGAGTTAACTTACTCCTTGGGCTCCTATCATATGCGCCCCTTAATCTCCCTAAAATAATCCATGAGGCTCTAATAATCTACTCTCAAGTGGAAATGGATAGGATTATCTCCCATCATATAAAGATAAAATTTTGGATATCAAATAATATCCCTCTACTTAATAAATTGTGTATGCTATCTCTTTCCTTAATTTGTTAAATTTAGCATACTATAGATAACATTGCAAAGATGCATGGAATTAGATCTTAAATGAAGATGAACAATTCTTTCATGAATGCCTAAATAAAAAGAATTTAAACATTCTTACAAATCATCTTCATAATCATGTGTATGGCCTAAACCATGCATTATGCCATCAAATCCAATAACAGAAAATTAAAAATGAAAAGTAAAGGAATCTTATCTAAAAAGATCGAATGCTGAATCGGCTAGTCCACTCCACAGGAGATGTCATGCCTCGATCTTTGCAACTTGCTGTGCTCTTGGATGCTTTGAGATGCACTTGCATCTACTCCAACTATCCTCTTTCTCTCTTACAAAACAAATATAATGTTTCCCCTCATCAGTGGGGCATAATAAATGTTACAAGAGCATGAACATGTGCTAATATAAATGTCCCTAAGACATTTACATGTGCCAATGTACATGTACCAAATTTGCCTAAGCATACCATGTGTTAAATAGTAAATGTACAAAATTACAAGACTAAGTAGGAATTTCCTACTTTTACAAACTTAAGGGATGGCTGCTGAGAACAAATTCTCTGCACAAACCTGCTAAATCTCCTCTGTTTCCAATGATCCTTATATCATTCAAAAGCTTATGACAAGATCTTTCCAAAAAGATAAAAATCATCAAAATCGAATACTCGAGTGAAGAGAAGAGCACGTCCGAAGTTGACTAGATGCTAGGTTGTCACCGGCTCGTTTCATTATTTTTGCCAAGTTCTTGTCAACTTGTGGTTGTGTCCTCTTGGATAATCCATTTCATGAGTTATGGTTAGGTCGTGGGTTTGAAACCCATCTTTGAGAGCTCAGGAATTTTGTTTTCATTTTCGAACAATCTTTCTTTTGAAAGCCTTTGTACATCATTTGGTTTAATAGTCTCCATCATCGCATGTGAAAGGTTCTGCATAAAGTGATATGTTGAAGGTCATCTACCTTTCTTTGTTCTGTTCAGAACCTCCTTTATGTTAAAGTTCGTCGTATGATTGGCCATCAAGAGTCGCACTCTATCCTTCTGAAATACCTGCAGACCACAAAATATATGCTAGATAATAATCTAATGCTAAAGGCGTTACTGCTTCCCAACACGAAGTCCTGTGAGTTAGGCTCTCTCACTCCGGTGGCACTAAACAAGAAGGAAAACAGACTCAGATTATTCTTTCCGGCAGCAAGCTGCTCCAAAACACTTATAGAGGTCAATCAGAAATAGCGCAGACTCTTGTATACAGCAGACTAGAGTTCAAACCTTAAAACTGCTTATCCATCTCACTTTTCGATAATTTAATTTTATCCATCTCAATTCAAATCAGAAATAGGGCGACTCTTGTATACACCAGACTAGAGTTCAAACCTTAAAACTGCTTATCCATCTCACTTTTCGATGATTTAATTTTTCCCAATATGATAGTTTCTCTCCCAACAATGCATGGTTTTCTCCTAAAATTCCTTGCTGCCAAGAGGCATGTCGGAACAACAAAGGCCAGCGCACAAATACCTGATGATTCAGATGTCATGGCCCCTTTGTGGCACCATGAATCGATTCCCTTTTCTTATGTGTTCGACAATGCCCTAACTAGATACAACACTCTGAATTTACACGAAGCTTATGTTTGCGCGGACTACATATGAAAATTATTCCCTTCATAAGTTTCCATCATGGCATCGTTGCCTTGAGTGATAGCTCAATAACCTCTCTAGTGGGTAGTCTTGAGTTCAAGACTCCTGAAGGTCTGGCCATCTTATCATGAGATTTGAAATGCTTTTGCTTCATGCCACGATGCTGAATAATTTGAGAAATAGTTGGCGTACAAGAAATGACAGGACAATCCAGATATACATGCCAGATCATCCGAAAATGAAAAAAAATATATGATGCACTAAAAAGAAGTAGCATTTCTTCAGCAAGAAGAGGATGTGCCATGAAGGTCTCCATGGAAGCTTCAGCCTAGTGCTCTGACACCAATGAAGCATTACGACGACCTACACAGAGAGATGGGTCTCTTTTTCCTTCCAACCATATGCCTCTATATATAGCTCTCTCCAAGGGACTACCTACTATGGAAGGTAGATGCTAACCATCCAAGTGTTGGCCATGTAACTACGTGTGTGTCAAGTATCCTAGTTAACTCTAGTTAACTTAAGTGGATGCTTCTAGAAGGCTCTAGAGCTCTTTAGGCAAAATGCTCTCCCATGTCTCTCATAGGGATTGAACCCAAGACCTCTTCCTTCTCATCCGTTTGACTTAACCACTAGGCCAAGCACCTTTACTTGTCTAGAGAACATAAGCACCTTTGCTTAAGTCTATTCTCAAGACTTCTGCCCTACACTTGAATGTCCGATGTCAGATCCGTCTGAATGTGTCGGACGCTCCTGCCATAAACTTTCTTTATAACAAGTATGTGAATACAAGAAAAAAAAAGGTGGAATTGGGGTTTTCTAGTAGGTGGGGAACATTGTAGGGATAGTGTAGTGTGAGATGCATGGGGAGTGTGGTTCTACTTCTATAGATAATGCCATCGACATCATAGAGGATGAGTGAAAGTGTATAACCTAGTTGATGATGGGAGGGGGGAGGGGTGGGTGGAGTATATGGTACATCGATAGCGGTATGAATAACCAATGTAAAATGGTTGTCCATGAGATGGTACGCCTGTGCTCCATGTGCTCATGGGCTATCTTCATGTGTAAGATATCCTCTTGATGTAGTCATGGTCTTCAATACCCAGCTATGCGTGGTCAACAGTGCCCTCTCTATGTCTCTGCCTATTGAAGTGTAAGCCCTATGCCTCAGTGGGAGGGGTCAATCTTATGTGGGCTAGCTCGCTAGAAGAATTGTGTGAGACCCATCCTCTCGGTGCTCAACTCTATCTCTAGCACTGTCCCATATAACTTGGCTAGTGTGACATAATGATCGTCCTATATGTAGCTGGACACATAATATCACTTGACTTATGGATGGGCACAATGGTGTGCTCAGTCCATGAGTACAAAAGCCCTCAAACTGATGCACAGATGAAAAGATGGGTGGTGAGTGGTGATAGAGTCGTGCTCCACTGTAGTTCCACACCACTCCCATGAGTGGTGACTCTTGATGTGGTATTGTCTCATAGGCCGCATGGCCCTATTTGATAGGGTGTCCATATATGAAGACCTTATTGTCACGGTAAAAAGCCTTTCTCCACTCTCGTCGTGCCTAGAGGATCTACGGCAAGCAAGTGTGTTGGTGTTGTTTCTGCATTCTCGTGAGATCCTCGTCCATATAGAGAGATCTGCATAATACTGCTCTACGTATGAAGAAGGCGGTGTGTATCTCCTTAGAGCTTATTGAAGGATGAGTGCCTGCAAACGAGACTTCCCTCTACCGAACTTGCATGCCCTTGTGAAAGGCATGCTCTTGTATACCCAAGCATTTGTAAATATCGATGGTATCTTTCTTTGGTGAAGTGCCCTCTCGGAGCCTCGTAATCCGTACATGTAGTCATCTAGACAACTTCTTGATCCTCTTGTGAGGTGCCCTCTGTCAGGGGAGCACTAGATTGTGCTCTCTGACTAGACTAGAAAAGATTTTGGAATTATACTTTCGATTACAAGAACACCCACGTAGGGAGAACAATACAAGAATATGTAGCCAATACAAGATGTCCCACAACCCGGGACCGATAGGTATGGAAAACTGGACTAGAGATGATACAAGAGGTCCCACAACCCGGGATCATAGGTATGAGACAAGATATCTGGATTACAAGAATTTCCTTAACGGATATGAACTAGATACAAGAAATAACTAGAAATGATCTCATACTACGAGATTACAACAGGACAAGAAAGGATGTCCACAATACAAGACTAGAGCAAGAGACAAGACTAGAACTTGAAAGTACTTACTTGGTGATCAGGACTCCTTGAGCTCCCAAGACTGTCATTGGCAAGACTGAGCATGAATGTGGCCAACCCTTCCTTTTATAGGTGTTCAAAGGCGGTGCTATATCGCGGTTACGATATGATGATGTCATCATGATGTCATCAATCCAAAATGGGACCTCTGAATATCAGAATCGAGCAAGTAAACAGTTGATCTTAGGGTTTTGGCACATTCCGGACGCAATGGAAGCATTGGTTTCTCCTAATTCTGAACCAATCATGAGATATAGAATTCACATGGAATATGAAGTTTAAGATGGTTTCCTTTGTGTCCATGACATCACCTCCCCCTCAAGCGACGAGTTCCACTAGGAGCGGCCATGTTCTCTAACTTGGGTTTCATTGGATTCTTCTTATGGAATCCACGAACCTTGACTTTTGCTTTCTGAAGATTTTCTGTAAGTTCACAAGTACGATCACTGATGTCATATGCTTTCCAATGAATAAACCATTCCAATCGTCCTCGCGAGATTCTTGAATCTAAGACATGATTAACCTTGAATTCTTCATGAACCTTAATCTTGAAAGGTGGTGAAGGACTCGGTCTCCCTTGAGCTTCCTTAGCTTCATGACAAGATAGGTCCTTTGAGCTTTTGGTGGTGTGTTGTGGTGTTTCCAAGATCTTTGATGAAGAGTGTTGAGTAAGCACACCTCCTTGATTGAACATGAACTCCTCCTTAACCTTCTTGATATCTTCATAACATGCATACTCCATATCATTTGTAATGGTTGTTTGGGCTTCAAAGATTCTTGGTTCAGATTCTTGAGGAGTAGTGTCTTCATTATTCAAGACTTCTGACTCTTGGACTTGGATTTCTTTTAACAACTGATTCTCACACTGAATTGCTTGATTGATAACATCCTCCAAGGTATTTGCTTGAGGCATGGATACCAAGAGATGTTTGACTTCAGGATTGAGGCCACTTCTTGAAACTAATTGATCGTCTTGTCGTAGCAATCTTTTCATCTCTTGGACATGTTTGATCAAGTCCTTTATGGTAGATTGAATTTCCTTGCATAGGGAATCCATGGTGCTTGGTCTTGATGAAGATAGTCTTGCCAAAATGTCAGGGGAGCACTAGATTGTGCTCTCTGACTAGACTAGAAAAGATTTTGGAATTATACTTTCGATTACAAGAACACCCACGTAGGGAGAACAATACAAGAATATGTAGCCAATACAAGACGTCCCACAACCTGGGACCGATAGGTATGGAAAACTGGACTAGAGATATACAGGAGGTCCCACAACCCGGGATCATAGGTATGAGACAAGATATCTAGATTATAAGAATTTCCTTAAGGGATATGACCTAGATATAAGAAATAATTAGAAATGATCTCGTACTACGAGATTACAACAGGACAAAAAAGGATGTCCACAATACAAGGCTAGACAAGACTAGAGCAAGAGACAAGACTAGAACTTGAAAGTACTTACTTGGTGATCAGGACTCCTTGAGCTCCCAAGACTGGCATTGGCAAGATTGAGAATGAATGTGGCCAACCCCTCCTTTTATAGGTGTTCAAAGGCGGTGCTATATGGCGGTTACGATATGATGATGTCATCATGATGTCATCAATCCAAAATGGGACCTCTGAATATCAGAATCGAGCAAGCAAACGGTCGATCTTAGGGTTTTGGCACATTCCGAACGCAATGGAAGCATTGGTTTCTCCTAATTCTGAACCAATCATGAGATATAGGATTCACATGGAATATGAAGTTTAAGATGGTTTCCTTTGTGTCCATGACACCCTCCTCCTTGACCCTCTTGTGGACAACTTCCATTCAGGTTTCGTGGGTGGATTCTACTTCCGCCTTGATTTCCTTTTTGAGCTCTTCTTTGAGTTCTTCTACATTGGATATCTCACCTTCCTCTTTAGTCATTCGTGCTTCGAGGTGTTCATGTGCTTCTCGCAATGCATCTCTATCCTCTCTGATTATCTTCACTTGCTTTTGGAGCCCTTTTATTTTTTAGGATAATTTGTGGATTTCTTGATTGAGTGTGCAATTTACATCGTTCTTACCCTCCTTTATGGCTTTGGAGATCAACTCCTCGACTTCTTAACGCGAGATGGAGGAAGGGATGAAGGGGGAGAGAGAGAGAGAGAGAGAGAGAGAGAGAGAGAGAGAGAGAGAGAGAGAGAGAGAGAATTAGGCTGGGGTTACGGTTTCAAGCTAAGTTTGAACTAGGGATAGGTTTCTGCTAGGGCTAGGGTTTCAGTTTCAGGAAGGTCATAGATATAGGAGGGTTCAAACAGGTCACTGAGGAGGTTCCTGGTAAGGGTTAGGGATATATTTTCTGTTTTAGGTTTAGGGTTAGGTTTTTTGTTTTAGTTTTTTTTTTGGGTTCTTTAGGTTTTTTTGTGTGTGTTTGGCAGCAAGGGGGGGGGGCTCGCAGGGATGAATAGAGGGTCAAAGTTGGCGGGTGCGAGTGGTGGGAGGCCGACTGGGTGGTGGATAGGGAGGGGTGGTTTGCACACAGATCGTGAGAGGTGTGGTGGGTGGTGTGTCGAGAACTCGAGGGCAATTGGGTGTGCTACTAGGGCGGCACGCAACTTGTTAGGGTCCGCAAGGGGGACAGCGAGGCAGGAGCAAGGGCACAGAGGGAAGCGAGCATCCTGTTTGGGTTCACGAGAAGAAGAGATGGTGAGCGGGGCGGTGCGGACTCGAGGGCAGTTGGGGACGTTGCTAGGAAGGCAGGTCCCTAGTAGGGTTTGCGAGTAGGGGGGGAGGGGGCAGGAGCAAGGGGGGGAGAGAGAGAGAGAGAGAGAGAGAGAGAGAGAGAGAGAGAGAGAGAGAGAGAGAGAGAGAGAGAGAGAAAGAGAGTCATATTAACGTCTACCAAAAGGCCAAACTTAGCCTATGAGACAAAACCATGTACAACTGTGGTCATCTTTGTGTATCAATGAAAAGAAAAGTGCTCACTACAGAAAAGAACTATGTAGGCTGAAAGCAGCAAGATGATGTTGTACCTAGCAATGATGGAGTAGTGGAGATAAAGTAGTGGTGCGTGGGGGGAGCCTGGATCTGACTCGGCAGATAATGGCCACCTACTACATGGGGACATATGTGGGAGTCAATATGTATACCCTAACTGGTACAGATGGGTGGAGGAGGGTGGAGTATATGGTACATCGGCAGTGGACTCAACATCTCCTGCAAGAGGGCGACCCAAGTGGTGGTTTTACGCTGATGCTCCATCATGTGGTCGTTGGCTATCCTGATGCGAGAGCCTCACACTCTCTATGCTGCTGCTTGCTCAAGTGTGAGCCCTATGCCTCTCGAATGCTAGTCTGTCTGATGTGGCTCAAGTCGCCGAAAGAACTGAGTAATAGTCTGTTGGGTACCCACCTGCGTCTAACGAGTGTGCTGCCCATTCTTCTCCATCCATCCATACAGCCAGCTCTGCCAATCGAGGGCTCCCAAATTCATACCCCATGTAACCTAGCTTAAATCACCCAAGGTATCAAAACCAAACTTTTGTTTGAGGCTCTAGAAACTGTTTCTATGAACATGCCCTTTCCAGTCTGCTAGAGGCTGCATAAGCTCTGGTCATTATAGTCTCTGCTGTTCTCCTTATCAAAAACTTTCCACCCATGGAAAGCTGCTCATGAATATGTATAGTCCTGTCCATGAATAATAGCAAGGTTGGTCTCCTTACTCCACTGTAGTGTGGTGTTAAACACCATAACCTTGGTTTTACCAAGGTTTACAAAATGTCCATTGACCTCGGCATACAGATGTAAGGCATCCAAATGCATAGTGTGAAAAAATCGTGATTTTTTGTCAAAATAAAAACTTTTCAAAGCATCATCGATTTAGATCTCTGCGACAATTTTTTATTACGATTATTTGTATTGTACATGTTTAGGGCAGCCTTGGGATATGTGCATTTTTTGATGCTTGTGTGTTGACCACCATTTTATTTAGATATTATGTAGAGTTTTATATATATGATTTATGATGTGATCTGTATTACTATATGAATGTATAATGTGGTCTGTATTTCTATATGCAATGTATGCGTGTAAAATATATGCAATTTGTGTTATAAAAATAAGAATCTCTTTGCCCGGATAGAAACCTTGATTTTTTATTTGGGTCTGAATGAACTAAACGATTAAAAAGATTAAATCTTGATTTAAATCTCTCATTCATACTATCTGCAAACAGCACTGCATGGCCTCTCGGGGGGGGGGGGGGGTACTCAATGATTTACATCGTTGGTTGCAATCCCAATTTTTCAAATTTAATGTAAAAGTTACAACTCATTAAGTTATGATTCATAAACTTTCTAGTGAAGATATTCCTTTTGCACAGCTATACTAGTGTCCTTTATTATGAGATATAAGAGTAGATTATAAGATATCTCAACTTCAATCTTCTGCTTGTTCAAGAGCACAAGTGCGCCTCATTAGTGTTCTATGTATTGAGATGATGAATACTGCCAGGTTCCACAATAAGTTTCTTCATGAATGACATGCATTATTTAGGCGTATCAATACACATGATTCATCTTATGCCTTTCTTTGACTTCGTATATGGTAATGAAAAGGTGATTCGCAGCGAAATTTGCACTATAAAAACTGCAATCAGGAATATATGTTTCGTTGTCAGGGCAGGAATGAAGGATGTTGAGATTGATTCACAATATGGAGGTTAATTGGATATCTTCAGTAATCGTGACTTCTATCACATCATGACGTAGCTAACATCACCCTTCGAGCATTTGATCTCAATGCTTTTTCTGTTGATTGCTGTTTCAGGCTAAGTATCACATCATTCAGGAGCTGCTTGGGAAATATCATGGCCTGCCAATAACCAACAATCCAGACGTAAAACAGAAGGAGCTTCTGTTATCGTTGAGAGAAGCAAGAAATGAAGCACGAATATCCATGAAACATATGTTCAACAAAAATTTTGGCTCTACTTTTCTCACAGATACTGGGAAGGAGTCTGCGTTTTCTTATAATGTCCAGCGTTACGCTGATGTGTACACAAGCAGGCTTGAAAATTTTCTTCAGTTAACAGTGGAAGCATGGCTGTATACACCTTTTGATGTTAAGATCCTCCCACACCATGTTAAGGTAGGGGTGAAATGCATGGATTTCAAAATGCTGCATGTAATTCGAAGATGTTGCATTCAGCTTAATGCTTACATTTTTTTTTTTTTAATCACTGCAGGTAAGCCCAATGAGCTTCTATGAGACTGAGTCAAGAACTTAAGCGAACTTCAGTGAGTTTGCAAACGGACAAGCTGAAAAAGGAAAGATTAATATTGAGTTAATCGCAGGGGGAAGTGAGAAAATTCAGAAGCATCCACTATAGTAAATTTGATCGTCCCCACTATTCAATACCTCAGCAAGTTTGTCCTCACAACATCTGAAAAGTATAAGATGTCGCGTTTGAGCCTTTTATTGAGGTTCCGGCTGAGCATGTATCTAGATTCCTCCTATAAGGCCAGAATTACGGCAGTAGTAGTAGGAATATATTCCCAGAGGTGTGCTGCAGGTGATGAACAGCCCTTGTAACTATCAGCTTACCAGTAAGCATGATAGAACAGGTGCTTTATCTGTGTATTCATTTTTGACAGACAGAATATACTCCTATTTTCTTTTGAGGTTTATTAGGAATTCAGACAACAAACTCCATATCTTTATTCATTACATTATAACTGCAATTTTTCGTCACTCGTGTCATTTTTCGCTCTCCCTCTCCCAAGCGCGTGAAAGGAGAAAATAAAAGGAAACAGAATAACTGAGGTGTATGCGTGGAGTAAGGAACAAACAATAAGATTCATGAACCCGTCTCGATTGCGGAATTAAAGTGTCCAAAGAATGAAATAAAAACAGTTTCGTGTACAGAGTCTGCAGCTGCCGGAGATGGGATGCATACTGCTAACACGGCTTGAAATCGACTTTACACATCTTCAGGGATTGGCCATCATACTGGCTACTATTCAGATTAGTCTGGCATTGCATACTAAAGGTACATTATGCTACTGATGGCAGAAGGCTAAATTTTTTGTGAGGTGACATCGAGCCTGAGAAGAATTGAAGCATAGTGAAAGGGAATATGGACCACCTTATTTATTGGAGGTAATATGAGGCCAAATTCGAACATCAAACGGATGAGTTACCCTTTCCAAAATAGTAATTTATGTAAATGGGATCACATGAAATAAAATCTAAGCTGCTGTATTGATCTTAGATGTTTAGAGATAATTTGATCATTAAATCGTTTATGATTCATGATTCTATCAGAAGTGTCTCACCCCCGTTGGTGAATACTAATTATGTTTATATTGAAGTCCGAGTATTATCTTTATGAAGTGTACATTTGGGGGATGTCCATCAAGCAAGAGGGAAGAAGCCACAGACCTCCCCCCATCCCCCTCATCTCTTGCCCCTCATTCCCCCTCCAACACACATATGAGCTTTTCCCACCCGAGGGCTAGATGCCAATAAGCCCATTTTCCATAATGCCCACACAAGACCACAAAGTTCTCGCACTTCATTGAGAGTATACAAATCCCTCATCTCCCTTCATTTGATTTTGTATATGGGATTTTGTTGCTTTGCATGCTGAAACTTTGCTTATGGAGATTGGAGCACTGAGTTGAAGAGAACAAAGAGGGAAGACGAAGTGAAGGAGAACGTAAAGGTGGAAAAGCAAGCTCACCAAATGTATATTTTCCTGTGAATTGTTCTCTACATGCAATATTTCGGCCAACATGTGCAATGTGAATAGGAGGAGTGCCTTCACGAATCAAGCATTGTGTGAGCTTTAAAGTGTATATCTTTCTCTTTCTTTCCGTAGATAAACTATCATCTCAGCCACCACCCTCAACGCCCATAACTTTTACCTTGTAAGTTAGATTTTAATAATTCACAACTTTTTTCGAACTCTTCAAGTAAGCTTTCCAAATATTGAGAGTGTTGTATCAAAGGAGCTATGCCTTAAATTCCTATGCGAGTTTAAAAATTTTGGCAATCAACTCTAACTGTGTTTTGGAGATTGTTTGGTTTGATGCTCCCATTGAATATGCTTTCACGTCAACCTACTTAGTGGATGTATATCGAAGCTCTTTGGCCGATTCAACTCTTTGAAATTCTTTGGAGAGGGCCTGAGAACCGCAACGGTCCTCAATTGATGATCAAAAAAATTGTTCAGGGTTCGTATTTGTGTTTACATATCCATCTTTGTATCTTGAAAAGTGTCCTCTTCTGAATGGGACATTTAGAATGATGACTTTAAATCCTAGTGTGAGGAGGTTTCCAATGCCTCATTCACTCTCAAGAAGTTGTGTCAACATTCTCCGTAAGCTTTGGGTTGAGGCAAGTAACTTGTACATTGATATTTCATTTTGGTTTTGCAGTCATGTTCTTAACATTGTCAAATTCCAATCTCTAGTATAAGATAACAGACGTAGATAACGAAGTCACAATCCATGAGCTACTACAAAACGAATATCATGACAAAAGAAATGAAGATTTTGAAATGTAGGAAGAAAAAAGACATTATTCATGAAAAATCGGTTACATAACTACAGTATGCGGCACTTGTTATTAAGGGGGCACCAACTCATTAAATGGCTGATTGCTTTCATGCCCATGGGTGATTTCTCCTTTTATACAAGGGTAACTGACACCTATCTGACTTCAATCAAACTTAGGTAACCACCTCCTTGGGCAAATCCCAATGGTAAATGACCATTAAAATTTGATTGACTTGAACATAGAGAATTACATACCCAACACGAATCCATACTCTTGGGTAGGGATTTGAGTGAACATTTAACCTTATCTCCCTTTATTTAGACAAGAAAGACTCCTTATTCAAGAAACTACTATCATCTCCTATGTACGAGTGATGCCTACTTGGGCAAATGGCAAGAAGACCACTCATTTTCCATGCATATTTGTTTCGGAAAAAATATTAGCTTTCTTAGACTACTTTCTTCCTTTAGTGAATTGAGCACTTGCAAATCAGGAGATCATCCAACATGGGTTGATCCCTTTTTTTTTTTTAAGGAAGCTTGGCCTTGGCCTATTCTCCTGGACTTTAATTAAAGAAAAAAGAACAAGTTACAAGAGAATGGGACTAGTGCCCTTGGGACCCCCCGAATCCCATAAAGCAAGGGTAGAACTTGCAGGTTTAGAGAGTGTTACAAAGGAGGTTAACAACCCTCTCGTCCCCCTCATGCAAGGCCCACTTGGGTTTAAGCTTGTTGTTCTCTATGAGAAACTTTTATGATGCCTAAAAGGTGGAGACCTCTTACAAATGGAGATTCTTTTGCCAGGGAGGAATAGAGACTTCTCGATCGACTAGTCTTTATGAGGGTGTCCAAAATTGCTAGCACACTGCTCCCTCCAAATCTTCCAAGGGTTTCCCCTCTTATAGCATTCCATAGTGATGTTGGGGAGCCGATCGCTTCACCAAGTAGCGCTTGCTTCTAGGTCATTTGTGCATGCAGTCTCAAAATATTCCCAAAGGTCCACTAGAGCAGGAGGGACTTGGGGCAAGCGAAGAAGATGTGGCCTAGATCATTGATGTTGCAATGTCATCGCTTGCACCAAGGTGGAGCTCCACAATTTTGTTAGCCTTTAAGTTGGTCCAGATACCAAGGTGGAGAATTTGCCACATGAGAATCGATTTTTTGATCTCGATGAGGGGATGCCAAATAGACATGAACTTCATATATGAACATAGGTTTGTCTAAGCCAGGCACCATTTCTTGTTAAGCGTGATTTGATAGTCCATGTTCGCCATCTTTTATTACATTTGGTTATTAGAACTTGAATTTTCATGAAGGTATAGATTCATAGTTTTTGTTCTCTATTGATATCTCCACCCAAATTAAAGTTTTCTTGATTAATCAATGGAAAAATCTAGGAATGATGATCATCTTCCTATCACAATAACTCTAAATCTCTAAAATTTGGTGTGATTGCACATTGAAGGAATTCATACTTTACTCTCTCTCTCTCTCTCTCTCTCTCTCTCTCTCTCTCTCTCTCTCTCTCTCTCTCTCTCTCTCTCTCTCTCTCTCTCTCTCTCTCTCTCTCTCTCTCTCTCTCTCTCTCTCTCTCTCTCTCTCTCTCTCTCTCTCTCTCTCTCTCTCTCTCTCTCTCTCTCTCTCTCTCTCTCTCTCTCTCTCTCTCTCTCTCTCTCTCTCTCTCTCTCTCTCTCTCTCTCTCTCTCTCTCTCTCTCTCTCTCTCTCTCTCTCTCTCTCTCTCTCTCTCTCTCTCTCTCTCTCTCTCGCTCTCGCTCTCTCTCTTACTCCCTCATGCTCTATCTTACTCTCTCACTAAGTGAGAAAAGAAAATGAAATTAGTTCTTTTATAGTTTGATGAATATTAATCTTTTCACATGATTATTTGTTCTTTATAGAACCCAATATTTTGTTTCACTTCATTTATTCATCATACATCCTCCTAATTCTCAATGAGCTCAAATCTTCCTTTTGATCAAAGAGTTTCAATTTCCTAGACCATGTATAGGATCACAATCCTCAGCATCTAAATTTCAAAAATTATTTGCTTTTCTATTCTACAATATTTTTCCTCCCTCACTTCCAGCTTGTCAATTTAAAAATTTTAGTATAAATAATTGTTCACAAAAAAAAAATCCCAAAGGTTAACTTATCTTTTGCATGTCTTTGTAGAGGATCGTGGGTTTTCTTGCTTCATTCCCTTTGTCTTTTTTATGCATCTTAACATTCCTAATCCAAAACTCAAATTATCCTTCACACCTCTATCACTACGTTTCAATTGAGATATGTGTGAAACACACTTAACTATCGGAGCATGTTTTCCCTCTTTAGGAGGTTTTTTTTCCTCGCTTCTATATACATACATAACCCTAAAGGGATACTTATCTTTGTTCATCTACACTTAGTAAATAAAATCTTTACTGAGCTCCTAAGCTTCTTGATCTGAATTGGTATCATATGCAAATTGTTGCTTCGTGAGGCACATCATTGCCACATCCCCACTCCATGTCTTAGATTGCTACAAAAAGTGATGAGCATACTCACATTAGCATATACTTCAAAAAAAATCTTTAAGGAATTTTATGAAACTCAAATATCAATTTGAGCTTGTTTCAAATTTTGTTTGCACTATCACAACTCTACTAGCAATTTTGTCCTTTTGTTCCACACACACACACACACATACACACACACACATACACACACACACATACACACACACACATACACACACACACACACACACATATATATATATATATATATATATATATATATATTTTTGAAAAAAAAAGTCATTTTTTTGCACTACGGGATAGTCACCATCCATGGTTGAAAAGAGTGATCTATTTTGCATGTTAACTACTAAGGATAAGTTGCATGGTTCCAACCACCCATTATGGGCATACATGGTGGGGCATTATATTGATTGCAAAGGGAATGTGGAATATTTTGTAATGCATTGAAGAACATCTTTTCATGGCTACAAATGTCCAAAATGTAGCTAATGCAAGTGGTGCTAAGGATAATGCATGTTCAAATTCTAGTGCATTTTCTATTTTGAGTAGTCTTGCAAATCCAATTTCAACTATGTTAGGTACGCCACAGCATCCTCAACCACTATAAAGCAACTTTATGGATGGAAGAGATGTTACAGCACATGCCTTGATTGCTTTGCTCTATCGAGTATGCCATTATCCCTCATATTCACTCATGCAAGATAGGATATGGTTGCCACAATATATCATGCAACAAATGAGGCTCATGTAGCTTACATTCTAAAAAATTTGGAGAGTGAGCACACGAATGAAGGTTTGTATGGGTAGTTTTCTCACAAAGATAGAAGTTTCAGAGGAGTTGATGTTTATAGATAATATTTTGCCAAACAATTAATGTTGTACCTGATTCTTATAAGAGTTTTGCTACTACTAGATTGATGGTGAACAAAAATCCAAATGCATTGCCTTTTGAAGAGCTTTTATGCTATGTTGCAAGAAGACCAATCCACGTAGAATATATCTATTATGTGTGTTTCAAATCAAGTTTTTGTTGCTAATTATAAGGGCAAGGGTAAAGGCAATTCTTCCTTTAGTATAATTTATAAGTGTTACACAATCAAAGAGGAAAGACAAAGATGAGAAGAAAATGCATAAGGTGAAGCAATATTTCAAATAATATGACACAAATGCTCATATCATAAAAACTATCCTACTTGCTAAAGAGGCAAGAATGGTTGTTCTACACACTTTTGCTTCTAAGAGAGAGTGTGGAAAATCACATGTTGGAATTTACCAAACAATTTATTTATGGCCCATTAATTTATGATTATCGTGTGTTGGATCTAGACTAAGATGTTTGGTACTTTAGTAGTGGTATGGCCAAGCATATTACCTCTCAATATTGTTTTTTCAACTCACTTGAGCCTACCCTCATTAGGAATATTGTCACATATGAAAACAAATCCTCATATCCTATCATGGGAGTTGGAATAATCATCCTTATTGATGTGTATGGTAGTATAATCAGATTGTCAAATGTCTTATCTATTCTTGTTGGAGTTAGACGTCTGCGGAAGCACGCGAATAGCACAAGGAAGAAGAAGAAGCTTGGAGCACAACACACAATACTGAATGTATTACTAGAGAATGTACAAAGATAAGTAGCCCGCTAGGGCAATAGGTGTATATACAAGCCAGGGGAAAAAACCTCCTAAAGAGGGAAAAAAGTGCCTCAGTGGTCCTAGAGTGTTCACACACATCACTA
This sequence comes from Ceratopteris richardii, assembly GCA_020310875.1. Taxonomy (NCBI): domain Eukaryota; kingdom Viridiplantae; phylum Streptophyta; class Polypodiopsida; order Polypodiales; family Pteridaceae; genus Ceratopteris; species Ceratopteris richardii. The sequence continues at coordinate 174,665,551 of CM035410.1, forward strand.
CCTAAACATATCAACAAATCCCCCTTGGGAGTGATTCAGTGAACAAGGAGCTGGCACTCATGTATAAGGAAGTGCCAAGCTATGTGGAATCAATCCACAAAGAAAGTAAGCCCAAAGCTTTGTGAAAAACTTCAAATTTCTCCCTAGGCATAGCCTTCATAAAAAGGTCTGCAATGTTCTCCTACGTGGGCACATATGCCAAGCCGATCTCCCCAACAGAGAACCTCTCCCTAACATAATGATAACACAACTCAATGTGCTTAGTGCAAGCATGGAACATAGGGTTCCTCACAATTGCCAATGCACTCTGACTATCAGTGAAGATGGTGGCGGCACAAGACTGACCAACACCCAAATCAGCCATAAGGCATCTGAGCCACACACACTCAATAGTCGTTGTGAAAGCTGCCCTATACTCAGCCTCATAACTAGAAGTGGCCACAGTAGCTGCTTCTTGCTCAACCAAGATATACATGAGCTACCAAGCATGAAGCCAAAACCACTGGTGGACACACGAGTGTCATAGCAACTAGCCCAATCACTGTCAGAAAAAGCATGCAAATCCATTGGTAGTGATCCCCCCTTTGGGATAAAACAATCCAAGTAGCCGAGTACCACTCAAGTAGCGAAAGATGCGCTTAATCGCCTGCCAATGCTTTACACTTGGGCAATGCATAAACCTGCTCATCTATGAGATAGCAAACTGAATGTATGGCCGAGTAATGCATAAGAAAATCAAGCATCCAACAGCCTACTGATAGAGAATAGCATCAAATGCATCTTGAGCATTATGAAGACTCAATCGTAAATGTGTCTCCATAGGAGTGGCAATAGGCTTACAATCTTCAAGGCCAAAACCATGCAATAATATGTCAATATATTTCATTTGACACAAAGCCATTCCACTATCAGCTTGCATAAATTGAATGCCCAAATAGTGATGCAAATGCCCCAAATCAGACATCTCAAATGAGGCATGCAAATCAGCCTTAAAACCAGCAATATGCATGTCATGAGGACCAGTGAACAACATGTCATCAACATACACCACAATGATCAAAAGCACATCATTAGCACGCTTAACATATAAGGTGCTTTCAGTTGGATTGTTCTCAAAACCATGTAAAATGAGATAGGCATGTATCTTTTCATAGCAAGCACGTGGTGCTTGCTTTAAACCATATAATGCCTTTTTTAACCTACACACCTGGTTTTCATGCCCTTTCTACACAAAGCCATGGGCTGAAAAACATACATTTCCAACCATGATGAGCTGCAAGTGCACAGATGCTACGAACAGTAGTCATTCGGCAAGTAGGAGCAAAGGTTTCATCAAAATCAATGCCTCTTTCCTGCACATAACCCTTTGCAACAAGCCTAGCCTTGTACCTCTCAACTCTTCCATCAGGTTTACACTTTAGCTTGTATACCCACTTAGTGCCAATGGCCTTCTTTCCAAAAGGCAAGTCACACAAAGACCAGGTACCATTTTTCATGATAGCATCATATTCAGATTGCATTGCTGCCATCCAATCTTCAGAATTTTGTGCTTCATCAAATGAAACAGGTTCAGTCTCATCATAGAGACTAAAGGAAGCCATAGCATAGCAATCTGATGCAAAAGAGGCACGATGAGAGCCTGAACGAGTACAATATGACAGAGGTGCATCTAATTTGCTATCACAAAAAGTCTTCACCATCCATTTTGGCATAGTTTTTGCTTGCTCAATATCAGCTCTCTCATCAACAAGTGCATCATGTAAATCTAAATCAGAAATGGAATGATCTGCATCATCACATGAAACCTGCAAAGGCTAAGAACTTGCCTCATTAGGATCAGCACTAGACTGTCCACCTGTAAAAAGAGGTAGCAAAGTATCATACATGTCTTTGGAGCTAACAGATGTCTCCTTAGTACATGAAAACTATGGTTGAATAGCATCTCCCATAAAAACAACATCACGGCTAACCAGAATGTGTTTACTCTATGGATGATACAGACAATAGCCTTTATTTTCAGAACTGTATGCAACAAAAATACATTTTATTGCTTTTTCATCCAATTTTTTGCGATGTTGTTCAAGCACTAATGCATTATGCCAGACAACCAAAAACACACAGATGAGCAACAGATGGCTTTCGACCATGCCAAGCCTCATATGGAGTGATAGATTGTAGTGCTTTAGTGGGACACCTATTAAGTACATATGTTGCACACATAATAGCCTCAAGCTAGAAACTATGTGGTAAAGCCTCACTCTTGACCATACACCTTGCCATCTCCATGAGTGGCATGTTCTTCTGTTAAGCAACTCCATTTTGTTGAGTTGTATATGGCACTATACACTAGTGTCTTATCCCACGTTCAGATAGAAATGCATAAAGTCAGAAGACATATATTCCTCCCCTTTATCAGAATGGAGGGTGCCCATTTTACATGCTAACAAATTTTCAGCCAAAACCAAAAATTGTTTGAAGCACATAAACACTTCGGACTTTGCTTTCAATGGATATATCCATGCATGCCTGGAAAAATCATCGATGAAAGTCACAAAGTAAAGATAGTTCCCAAAAGAAGGTGTTTGCATAGGACCACAGACATCACTATGTACAAGCTACAATTTTTTAGTAGCCCGACTTGAACCATCTCTTGGAAAGGAGGAAAGCTGCATTTTGCCCAAAATACAGCCTTCACAAACATGTTTTCCAGGTGCCTCAAGTTTGAGCAAAGAAGACACCATTTGAGATTTCTGCAGATGTAGCAAACTAGCAAAATTCAGATGACCAAAGCATGCATGCCAAAGCTTTGCATCTGACATAGCTTGAGATCATGTACTGCACATGCCGAATCATTCATAGATATTTCATAGTCTATGAGCTTATACAGCCCACGACATAAAATGCCAAAAGCAATAATGACGTTGCCACTTGACATATCATGAACTGTACATCTTTCATCAACAAATTCACAACCAAGCCAATCTTGGCTAATGCAAAAACTAATAAGAGATTTTTCTTGATCCCTGGCACAAACAAAGCATTTGACAAAGTGAAAGAACTACCATCAGTAGTAGTCAAAATAATCTTACCAACTCCCATAACAGGATAAGAGGAGTTTTTGGTGCATGTAACAGTATTCCCTATAGGGGAAAGCTTGAGTGAAGAGAAGAAACTACGCTGCGAGGTAATATGTTTGGTCGCCTCACTATCAAAGTACCAAACATCTGAGCCTATTGCAGACATGCAGTGCTCATGAGAAGATGGATCAAAACTGCAAACAGTAGCAAACACCCATTCTTCATCCTGCACAACATTAGAAGACTCTATTTTCGATCTAGAGTCCTCTGCAATAACCATTCCGGCCTCTTTCTTCTTTGCCTCTTTAGCAGCCATTTTTGGATAGCTCTTAATGACATGGTCATTTGCTTTATAGTATTTGCAAAACAATTTCTACTTTTGTGATTTCTTTTAATCTTTGTCTTCCTCTTCGAATATGTAGCATTTACAGATTTCTGCTTACTAATAGAAGAGCTCCATTTTCTTTTGCCCTTCTGTCGAGCCAGGAAAGCTTGATCTGCAATACGCATAATAGACATGTCCTGCTAGATTGTTCTTCCTGCAACAAAAGAAAAACTAACTCTTCAAATGTTAAGGCATTTGGATTGCATTTCATCATCAAAGGAAGAGTAGAAGCAAAACACTGATATGAGTCCAGAAGACTATTCAGAACAATCTGCACAAGTGAACTGTCAGGAAGGACTTCATCTGCAGAAATCAACTATTCCTTCAAATCTTTGATCTTTGTCAGAAAAATGTCCATAGAATCACCTACATCCATGTGCCCACTCTCCAATTGTTTTCGGAGGTAAGCAACACGAGTCGCATTCCTAGGTTGGTACAATGTGGTAAGTGTATCCCAAGCATCCTTAGCTATTCTGCAAGAGTGAATGTGAGGAATAATGGCACGTTTGACAGACAAAGCTATCAATGCATGTGCCAGAGCATCTCTGCCATCCCAACGAATTTGCTATGTAGTAAGGTAAACAAAAACAGAACACAAACAGGAATCTGGAGAATATCACCATCTTCGATACCATCTACATCAGCTTCAGTACCTGTATTTGTAGTATCTCTATTCGTAGGTGTAATAGGACATCTTTCAACACCCTACACAATGTTCCACAGTCCTTTTGCAACCAATATATGTCGCATCATATAAGCCCATAACGGGTAGTTAGTACCATCCAACTTATCCTCAACAGCCAACATACGGAATGCATCACTGCTTTCAGCCATGGCGGGTGACTAAAATACCTTGATGCAAAAAATTGAATGCATCTTGAAAAGTTGAACAGAACTACCTAGAAAAATTCTGCTAAACTTGTAGCAGACTTCAAGATGCTTATACTGGCGAATCGAAACAGGTATATACATTTGGCACAAAAAGACAAAATAGACTGCACAAGTGCTATGATAGTGCATTTGGAGGCCGAAACAAGCTCAGATTGCGATTTTGGCACCATGCAGCAAAGTTGTTTTGATCTCTAAAACACCTTGAGTATGCTCACAAACTTTTGTGCGATTTTGAGATTGTGACCGAAGGAGTATCGACGATGCCCTAGATGAAATGACCTGCTCTAATACCAATTGTTGGAGTTAGACATCTATGGAAGCACGCGAATAGCACAAGGAAGAAGAAGAAAATTGGAGCACAACACACAATATTGAATGTATTACTAGAGAATGTACAAAGATAAGTAGCCCATTATGGCAATAGGCATATAAACAAGGGGGGGGGGGGGGGGGGGGGGACCTCCTAAAGAGGGAAAAAAGTGCCCCAACAGTTCTAGAGTGCTCACACAGATCACTACCTAAATATATCAACAATGCCAGGAATCAAGAAGAATCTATTAATTAGTTTGAACACTAAGCAACATTGGCTTGGTAGTAAAGTTTTTTCTTATTCACTTTCTAATTGAAAGCACATATTGTTTCCATTTTTTATGTAGATACTCGTGATGCACTTACTGATGAGAGAACATACATTGACATGGCAAAATCTATGCCAAAATAGTTGGTGAAAACTTTGAGAGATATAGTAAGATAGATGCATCTCTGCCTTACATACTAGCGTAGGACCTAGACTCCAAAATTCTCAATGATCTAAAGCCTCCAAATGCATAGTAAGAAGATCACAATTCTTTGGTACAGGGTCAAAAATCTTTGTAATTTTTTTGTAATTTAGAATTTATTAAATTTAATAATTGTACCATAATTCCTTGATCTTTAGCGAATTTTTGAGCTGGAAAAAAAATAAATTTCTCAAAGATATTTAACCCAAAAGCTTAATGAACCAAAAAAAAAAAACCTAAACTAAATTTTCTTAAAATGTCTCTTTACTGCCCCTTCACAACAATTATTTTCATAATTTTTTTCAAGTCATATGCAAAAAAACTACAAAGAGAATCTACCTTAAACCATCAAACATTCACATCTTTAATTTATTCTTTTCAAAATTACTTATTTCAGTATTGAACACACTTAGGATAGTTAGGGCACTTTTTTCCCTCTTTAGGAGGTTTTTTTCTCCGGCTTGTATATATGTCTATAACCCTAACAAGTTACTTATCTTTGTACATTCACTTGGTAATACATTCAGTATTCTATGTTGTGCTTCAAGCTTCTTCTTCTTCCTTGTGATATTTGTGTGCTTCCAAAGACCTGAAATTCCAAGAATTGGTTCCAGAGTAGGTCGTCGCATGTACAGCTAATTTTGTCCTTTTGTGCCAAACATATATACAGGTTTTAGTTCGCCAATATAACTACTTCAAAGTCTGCTACACATTTAATAGAGCTCAATAGGGTAGTCTTGTTCAACTTTTTGAGATACAATCATTTTTCTGCATCAGTGTATTTTAGTCAGTGGTCACGGCAGAAAGTAATGATGTATTCCATATGTTGGTTGTTGAGGATAAGTTGGATGGTACCAATTAACCACTGTAGGCATATATGATGTTTCATGTACTGGTCGCAAAAGTACTATGGAATATTGTGTAGGATGTTGAAAAATGACCTACTAAACCTACATAGTTATTGAAGGTGATGTAGATGGTGTTGAAGATCACGATTTTCAAATTCCTGATTGTTACCGTTAGTGTCCATGTGAAAGGTCAAATGGCCACCGGACACTTCTTTGTGTATGTTCTTTAATAAAACATATAGTGGCCTGGTCAGTCACAGACTGCAAGTTCGACCGCATTTGTAAGACCTAAGAAGTCTGTCTTCGTGCTTCCTGTGTACTGTGTTTTCTGCATATTCTACAGCCTTTGTGCGAGTACTCTGTACGGCCTCAAGAGTTCGGCTTTCTACTCCGAGCATATCGTCGTGGAGCTCTCGAGAAGGAGAGCACACTGTGGTGCATCGCCATTGAAACACTTCACTGGTATCAGAGCAGTTCGAGGCAAAACCTTTGTTCCGTTTGTGCGAGCGAAGCGAACCCCCCCCCAGGCTTTCTCCAAGGCTTACGACTAAGGCGGCGACCAAGCCATAGACCTTGGCATACCTTGTCATCCGAGTCACCGAAGTCACCGTTGGCGCCATTGGCTGCGCGCGAGGGAGGACCTCAACGATCAAGGAATATAGAGGTTCCCGGTACTTCCCGGGAGGTCACCCATCCCAGTACTGTTCCCCCCAGAGCTCGCTTAACCGTGGCAATCTCTTGCCACTAAGCTACACTCTTGTGGTGTTTGAAGAAGGGGAAAGACTAAGCTTGACATTACCTTGAACAAGTTTTGGTCCCTCAAAGCTTCATTTTTTGCTTTCAAAGCCTATTTTTGAAGCAATTTTGGGGTGTTTTTTGGAGCCATTTCGGAGTACTTTTGCACATAGTTCTCTTTGCACAGGTCCAAGAACATCAAGAAGATTGTTCCTAGTACTTCTGAGACAATAAATATCAACCTTTGGGGCTGTAGTTTCAGCCACACTCGTAAAACTACAGGTTTCTCGAGGGGTTTTCAGTTTTGGTGGGAGCAGTCGCTACAAATTTATGTAGGTTTTTTAAAGCCTAAAACATCAGAGTTGACAGACACTTGCAGGTGTTATTGGCTAGTTTTTGGGCTGTGTACTCAGTCTTTTAGTGTCATTTTACTGCATATATTGAGCACATACACACCATGTACGCTTCTGTGGATACCGCTTATGTACGTCCATGTGGTCATTGATATAGCGGTTACGTTCTTTGCATAAAGCCTTTTACGTTTGATAAAGAGGGTCGTGGTGAGGTTTTCTTAACTGGGAGACACCCAGATGTCGGGGTCTCTTCGATGATGCAGGTGGAAGACTTACCCAGCCTTGCCATAGGAGATGTATGATAGTTGTTCATAGGTGGTCAATAAGCCTAGTTGGCTTCTATTGGGTAACTGATTATATGCAGTGGAGTCAGTGATTCACTATGCAGGTAGAAATGTCAGTACTTGCAGTTTTATGATACTTTGACACTCGTCATATGATAATTTTGCAGAGGATACTCTGGCAAAATTTTTCTAGATTTCTGGTTTAGTCAACTATACAGTGGTCGATTTACTCCTTGATACACTTATTTGTTGGTGTTTGGACTCTTCTAGCTCCATTATCATTCTATTCAGTTTTGTACGATCATGGCATCAGAGGTCTCAGGCACATCCGGTGGATCAGGGTCTAGTGCTAGTGTTCCGAGGAGGAGCTATAACTTGCAGGGCAAAGACCATTTTGAGATCCAAAAATTTGATGGCACAAACTTTGCTATATGGAAGAATCAGATTAAAGATGTGCTGATTCAAAGGAGGCAATGGAAGCCAGTAAATGGGATTTCAAAGAAGCCTGCTGACATGGATGAAGATGATTGGGATGAGTTAGATGAAATGGCCAGGTCTACCATTCGCTTGCACTTGGCAGATAATGTTTACTTTACAGTATTAGACTGTGAAAGTGCAGAGGAGCTTTGGAAGAAGTTATGCAATACATATGAAAAAGAGACGGCATCAAATAAAGTATATCTGATGAGAAAATTATATGACCTTCGTATGAAGGACACAGATAGTGTTGCTGCTCATCTAAATGAGTTTGATGCTATATTATCCCAATTACAAGCTCAGAAAATGGATATGGATAATGAAATGAAAGCAGTATTGTTGTTATGCACCCTACCATCATCATGGGATACGTTTTGCACAGCTATTAGCAACAGTGCACCTGGCGGTAAACTTGTCTATGATGACATATGTGGAGCACTCTTGAGTGAGGAGATTCGTAGAAAATCTATGGTTGGCACTCAGATTGGAGATGCATATAATGTTCGTGATTCTTACCAAGGAAAGAATCAACAACGTGGCAGGAGCAAGAACAAGGAAAAGAATGGTCAACGGAATAAGAGTAGAAGTAAATCAAGGAAGAGGGATATCGAATGCCATTTTTGTCATAAGAAAGGACACATGAAGAAAGACTGTTATGCATTAAAGAATGCTAAAGGTAAAGGACAGAATGTTGATGGGCATGTTAAACAGTTACCTGCACCATCTACTTCGACTGTGAAGATTGAAGAAATTAATGCTATTTCTGATGATGTTGATGTGTTGACACTTGATAGTACTATGCCATCTGAGGCACTTATGGCTGATTCTCTTTCCCACACCTGGCTGCTAGATTCTGGTGCTTCTTTCCATGTGACACCACATAGAGAATGGTTCTCTAATTATGCAGCAAAGTCTCTTGGTACCGTGAGACTTGGTGACTCTTACCAGTGTGATGTTGTGGGGATTGGAGATGTGGTTGTGCAGTTCATTGATGGTTCAAAATTTACTATGCATAATGTACGCCATGTACCTCAGTTATCACGCAGTTTGATGTCAGTTGGTCAACTTGATGACCTTGGTTACAAGGTGGTCTTCTATGCTCAGTCCTTTCGTATATCAAAGGGCAATATGGTTATTGCAAAGGAAGCAAAGTTGGCTCACTTTATCCTTTATTTGAATCACAGAAAGAACACTTGTTAGCTGTTATTGAACAGCCTATGGCTTGTATTTGGCATGGTCGTTTGGGCCATATATCTCGTAGTGGAATGGAAAATCTTTCTCGTTCTGGCTACTTACCTGTGTTATCTTTCTCTGATTTTTCATTTTGTGAGCATTGTCAATATGGAAAGCAAACCAGAAATGTGCATAGAATGCACATTGACTCTTCAATTCAGCCTTTAGATCTCGTTCATACAGATGTGTGTGGTCCTATGCCCACTAGGTCCTTAGGTGGTTCTCTTTACTTTGTCACTTTCATAGATGATGCTACTAAAAAAGTCTGGGTATATCCTATCAAATCAAAGGATGATGTATTCCCTACTTTCAGAGAATGGCTTGCTTCAGTTGAGACTGAAAAAGGAACTAAGCTTAAGGCTTTACGTTCAGATAATGGGGGTGAGTATACCTCACATGAATTCAGCCTTTTCTGTCAGTCTAGAGGGATTCGTAGAGAGTTTACAGCTCCTTATACCCCAGTACAGAATGGTGTAGCTGAGAGGATGAATAGAACTATTCAAGATAGAGTAGTCTCTATGTTGCATCATGCAAACCTCTCACAAGGTTTTTGGGCAGAAGCAGTATTGACTGCAGTTCATGTGATTAACCTTTCACCTAGTACTGCCAAAGGTCTGAAAGTGGCACAAGAGTTATGGATAGGGAAACCACCATATTATGATCATCTTCGAGTTTTTGGGTGTGAAGCATATGTTCATATACCCAAGAATCTTAGACAAAAGTTGGACCATAAGTCAAAGAAATGCATTTTTCTTGGATATGGTCGAGAAGGACAATTTGGATATCGCTTATGGGATCCTGAAACACGGTCAGTGATCAGAAGTAGTGATGTCATTTTTAATGAGTCGAAGATGCATAAACAGCCCATTAAGGAGGTTGAAGTGAGAAGCGTGGTGTTTGAGGATAGTAGTCCTCCGGTTAGCATGCATAAAAATGCTACACATAGGGATGTTTATTGAGAGAATGTCCATTCAGATCAGTCTGCACATGTTCCTGTTTAGCAACCATTGAGACGTTTTGCACGTGTCTCATATCCACCTGATAGATATGTTCCAGGTTTAGATTTTGTTATGCTAACAAATGCCGGTGAGCCTTCTTGCTACAAAGAGGCTATGCAGACAGAGGATCATGTCAAGTGGGAGCATGCCATGAAGAGTGAGTTGGATTCTATTCACAAGAATGGTACTTGGGACTTAGTACCTTTGCCAAAGGGCAGAAAAGCTTTACCATGTAAATGGGTATATAAGCTGAAATTCACATCAGATAGTGCTTCTCCAAAATATAAAACACGACTTGTTGCAAAGGGTTTTAAGCAACAACATGGTGTTGATTTTGAGGAAATCTTCTCTCCAGTGGTCAAGATGACTACTTTGCGCATGTTGCTTGGATTCGTTGCAATGGAGGACTTAGATCTAGTCCAAATGGATGTGAAAACAGCTTTCTTGCATGGAGATCTTACAGATGAGATCTATATGGAACAACCAGAGGGTTATGTAGTTCTTGGCAAGGAAAGTCTAGTTTGTAAGCTCAAGAAGAGCTTGTATGGACTTAAACAGTCTCCTAGACAATGGTACCAAAAGTTTGATGCTTTTATGAAGTCCCAAGGCTATTCTCGGAGCAATGAGGATCATTGTCTCTACACAAAGAGATGTTCTGATGGCAGCTTGATATGCTTGATACTTTACGTTGATGATATGTTGATTGTTGGGAAGTCTTCTTATGATTTGTCACTTCTCAAAAAGAAGTTGAGTCAGACATTTGATATGAAGGATTTAGGGGATGCCAAACATATTCTTGGCATGCGCATTACTCGTGATAGGAGTAAAAGATGCATATACTTGTCTCAAAGTGAGTACATATCCAAAGTACTTCACCGATTCAATATGCAGGGTGGAAAGGCATTGAGTACACCTTTACCCACATATGTGAAATTGAGCAAGGATGACTGCCCCAAATCAAATGAGGAAAAGGAATTCATGACCAAAATTCCCTATCAGTCTGCTGTTGGTAGTCTCATGTATGCTATGGTAGCTGCGAGACCAGACATTGCATTTGCAGTGGGAGTTGTGAGCAGATATATGTCTAATCCTAGTAAGAAACATTGGGAAGCGGTCAAAATGATTTTGAGATATCTGAGTGGCACTAAGGACAAGTGTCTATGCTTAGGTAGAGGGAAAGCATCCATTATTGGTTACACAGATTCTGACTATGCTGGTTGTGTAGACAATCATAAGTCTACATCAGGGTATATTTTTCATTTTGCTGGAGGTGCTATCTCTTGGAGATCTCGTCTTCAAGAATGTACAGTTGTTTCCACCACAGAAGCAGAGTATGTTGCAGCAAGTGAGGCATGTAAGGAAGCATTGTGGCTTTCTCGTCTTGCTTGTGATATGGGTTTACCTCAACATGTACCTCACTTGCTCAGTGATAGTCAGAGTGCCATTGCTTTGGCTAAGAATCCGGTCTATCATGCAAAGACCAAGCACATTGAGGTGAGGTATCACTTCATTAGAGATTGCTTAGCCACTGAGAGCATTATTCTTGAGAAGGTTCACACTCGAGATAATGCTGCAAATGCTTTGACTAAAGCTCTACCACAGGATAGCTTTCGACACTGTTGTCACTTGATGGGGGTTACTTGATTCTTGATCTTACGCAGTCACTTGTATACTGTGTAACATGCCCATCAGGTGGGAGGTATAGTTTGTATACTTACACTCAGGCATTCTTTATCATTCATTAATTTTTCTCCCATAGTTACTCTGGCCATATTGGCCTTTAGTGGGAGATTGTTACCGTTAGTGTCCATGTGAAAGGCCAAATGGACACCGGACACTTCTTTGTGTATGTTCTTTAATAAAACATATAGTGGCCTGGTCAGTCACAGACTGTAAGTTTGACCGCATTTGTAAGACCTAAGAAGTCTGTCTTCGTGCTTCCTGTGTACTGTGTTTTCTGCGTATTCTACAGCCTCTGTGTGAGTACTGTGTGCGGCCTTAGGAGCTCGGCTTTCTACTCCGAGCATATCGTCGTGGAGCTCTCGAGAAGGAGAGCGCACTGTGGTGCATCGCCATTGAAACACTTCACTAATCATGTTATGGTCTTGCTACACCTAGTGTAGAGCAACTTTGTTGGGATGGCAGAGATGCTCATGCACATGCATTGATAGCTTTGTTTGCCAAACAAGCCATTATCCCTCACATTCACTCTTGCACAACAGCTAAGGATGCTTGAGATACACTTACCACTTTATACCATGCAAGAAATGAGGCTCAAGTTGCTTACCTCCAAAAATAGTTAGACAGTGAGCACATGAATGAAGAAGATTCCATGGATAGTTTTTTGATAAAGATCAAAGATTTATAGTAGTTGATTTATGATGATGAGGTATTGCCAGATAGTTCACTTGTGCAGAGTATTCTGAATGGTCTTCCATATTCATATTGGAGTTTTGCTTCTACTCTTTAATTGATGATGAAAGGCAATCCAAATGCCTTAAAATTTGAGGAGTTAGTCTTTGTTTTATTGCAAGAAGATCGATCTAAGCAGAATAGGTCCATTATGCATGTTGCAGGTCAAGCTTTCCTAGCTACTCCAAAGGGCAAAGGTAAATGGAGCTCATCTATTAGTAAGCAAAAATCTGCTAATTTTGCACAATCAAAGAAGGATGACAAAGACAAGAAGAAAACCAAAAAAAAAAGAGAAAATGTTTTTCAAATGCTATGAAGGAAATGATCATGTCATAAAGAGTTGTCTAAAACTAGCTGCAAAAGAGGCAAAGAAAAAAGAGGCTGGAATGGTTGTTACAGAGGCCTCTACACCTAAAAGAGAGTCTACTAATCTTGTGCAACATGAAGAATGGGCATTTACTATGGTTTACAATTATGACCCATGTTCTCATGAGTAGTGTATGTCTGCAATAGACTCAAATGTTCGGTACTTTGATAGTGGGAAAACCAAATAGATTGCTTTGCCGCATAGTTTCTTCACTTCACCTGAGCCTGACCCTATAGGGAATACTTTCACATGCACTAACAAATCCTCTTATCCTATCATGGGAGTTGGTAAGATCATTCTGACTACTATTGATGGTAGTTCTTTTACATTGTCAGATGCTTTATTTGTGACAGGGATGAAGAAAAATATGTTATCAATTTCAGCATTAGCCAAAATCGACTTGGTTGTGAAATTTGTTGATGATAGATGTACAGTTCATGATCTATCAAATGGTGATGTTATTATTGCTTCTAGCATTTTATATTGTAGGCTATATAATCTCATAGATTATGAAAAATCTATGAATGATTGAGCATGTGTAGTTCAAGGTTCTCAGGCTATGTCAGATGCAAAGCTTTGGCATGCATGCTTTGGTCATCAAAATTATGCTACGCATCTAGAAATTTGAAATGGTGTCCTCTCTACCCAAAGTTGAGGCACCTTCTAAACATGTCTATGAAGGCTGTATTTTGGGCAAAATGTGATGTTCCTCCTTCCTAAAAGATGCCTCAATTTGATCTACTTAAAAATTGCAGCTTGTTCATAATGATGTATATGATCCTATGCAAAAACATTATTTTGGGAACTACCTTTACTTCGTGACTTTCATTGTTGATTTCTCTAGGCATACATGAGTGTATCCACAAAAAGAAAATTCCAAAGTGTTTATGTGCTTCAAAAAGTTCCTAATTTTGGTTGAAAATCTATCAGCATGCAAAATGGGACCCTCCGCTCTGATGAGGGGGGAATACATGTCTTATGGTTTTAATGCATTTTTGAATGAACGTTGGATAAAACATTAGTGTACAGTTCCATATACACCTCAACAAAATGGATTTGCTAAAAGAAAGAACACGTCACTCATGGAAATGGAAATGTGTGTGGTCAAAGGTTAGGCTTTACCACATAGCTTCTGGGTTGAGGCTATTATGTGTGCAGCATATGTACTTAACAGATGTCCAACCAAAGCATTGCATTCTATCACTCCATATGAGTCTTGGAATGGTTGCAATCCACCTATTGCTCATCTATGTATCTTTGCTTGTTTGGCATATGCATTAATGTCTGAACAAAATGCAGGAAATTGGATGATAAATTAGTGAAATGTTTTTTTTGTTGGGTATAGTTCTGAAAGGAAAGGTTATCGTGTCTATCATCTATAGACTAAATGCATTTTGGTTAGCCATGATGTTTTTTTTTATGGAAGATGCAATTCAACCATTACTTTCATGTACTTAGAAGGCATCAATTAGCTCCAAAGATATGTATGAAACTTTTCTGCCTCTTTTACAGGTGGACAATCAAGTATTGGTCCAAATGAGGCAATTTCTCAGCCTTTACATGTTTCACATGATGATGAACAGCATTCCATTTCTAATGCAAATTTACATGATGTACTTTTTTATGAGAGGATTGATATAGAGGAGGCAAAAACTATGCTTAAATGGCTAGTGTAGACTTTGTGAGATAGCAAATTAAATGCATCTTTGTCATATCATACTCATTCAGGATCTCATAGTGCTTCTTTTGCATCATATTTCTATGCTATGGCTACCTCTAGTCTCTGTGATGAGAATGAGCCTGTTTCTTTTCATGAAGCATAAAATTCAAAAAATTAGATGGTTGCTATGCAATTAGAATATGATGCTATTATGAAGAATGGTACCTGGTCTTTATGTGATTTGCCTTCTAGCAAAAAGGCCATTGGCACTAAATGGGTATACAAGCTAAAATGTAAGTCTAATGGAACGCTTAACAGGTACAGAGCTAGGCTTATTGTAAAAGGTTATGCTCAAGAAAGGGCCATTGATTTTGATGAGACCTTTGCACCCACATGTTGAATGACTATCGTTTGTAGCATCTATGCACTTTGCAACCCATCATGGTTGGAATGTACATCAGTTGGACATTAAAATTGCATTTGTAAATGGTGACTTACATGAAGAAGTGTATGTTTTTCATCACCATGGTTTTGTGCAGAAAGGGCATGAAAATAAAGTGTGTAGGTTGAAATGTGCATTACATGGTTTGAAGCAATTACCACTTGCTTGGTATGAAAAGATACATGCCTACTTGATTGCACATGGTTTTGAGAACAGACCAACCAAGAGCACCTTATATGTTGCACGTGCAAATGATGTCCTTCTGATCATTGTTGTCTATTTTGATGACATGCTACTCATGGGTCCTAATGAGAATCATATTGCTGATTTTAAGGCTTCTTTTTAGATGTCAAATTTGGGGCATTTGCATCATTATTTGGGCATTCAATTTATGCAAATTGATGGTGGAATAGCTTTGTGTCAAACAAAATATATTAACACATTATTGCACTTTTTTTACCTTGAAGATTCCAAACTCCACTCCTATGGAAATACGTTGCAATTGAGTCTTCATGATGTTGGAGATGCATTTGATGTTGTTCTCTATTAGCAAACTATTGGATGTTTGATTTATTTATGCATAACTCGGCCTAATATTCAATTTTTTGTCTCACAGATGAGAATGTTTGTGCATTGCCCAGGTGTCAAGCATTGGCAAGCGATTAAGTGCATCTTTCACTACTTAAGTGAGGCCCATCTACTTGGATTGTTTCATCCCAAGGGGGATCACTACCACCAAATTTGCATGCTTTTTCTTACTCTGATTGTGTTGGTTGTTATGACACTCGTGTATCCACTAGTGGTTTTTACTTCATGCTTGGTAGCTTATGCATATCTTGGTTGAGCAAGAAGCAGCCTACTATTGGCACTTCTAGTCGTAAGGCTGAGTATAGGGAAGCTTTCACATCGACTATTGATTGTGTGTGCCTCAGATGCCTTTTGGCTGATTTGGGTGTTATTCAGTCTTCTGCCACCACCATCTTCACTGATAGTCAGAGTGCATTGGTAGTTGCAAGAACCCTGTGTTCCATGCTTGCACAAAGCACATTGACGTGCATTATCATTATGTCAGGGAGAGGTTCTCTACTGGAGAGATCAGTTTGGCATATGTGCCCACACAGGATAACATTGCATATCTTTTCACAAAGGCTATGCCTCGAGAGAATTTCAAAGCTTTCTGAAGCTTTGGGCTTATTTCCTTTTGTGGATTGATCTCTTTCCACATAGCTTGGAACTTCCTTATACATGAGAGCAAGCTCCTTTTTCATCACATCACTCCTAGGGGGGATTTGTTGATATATTTCGGTAGTGATGTGTGTGAACACACTTAAGACTGCCGGCATTTTCTTCCCTCTTCAGGAGGTTTTTTTCCCGGGGTTGTATATATGCCTATAACCCTAATGGGCTACTTATCTTCGTATATTCACTTGGTATTACATCCAGTATTGTGTTTGTGCTTCAAGATTCTCCCTCTTCCTTGTGTTATTCACCTGTTTTCGCAGACCTAAAACTCCAACAATTAATATTCTCTACAATTTGTTTGACTTATTTTTGAAAGAATGAACAAAAACATTGAACTGAGATAACTCAAATAAATCCAAACATAAAATACCAGTAAACTTTGAATTTTTGGAATGGTAATGATTTTTCCACATTCCATCAAGAGTGAAATGTGGAATATCTTGTAGTGTAAAAATTCAAGAAGTAATTCTAAACTCAATTAAATAAAGATAAGCAAACAAAATACGAAGATTCAAGAATTCTTTCCTTTCAAGTCCCATTTTCTCATGCCTTTTCTTGTGTAAAATGTAAAACTTTTTTTTTTTAATGGAGGTAAAATGTAAAACTTATTAAAGCATAATATAGATGGTTTAAAAGAATCCATTATACCCTTGACAATGAGGCCATACTCTTAAATACTCTTTCCTTTCTCTTAAATAGTAGCAAAAATTTATGAATCAAACTCCTAAGCAAACATAAATTCACCATTATTGGCAAAAAGCACTAGTCAAAGTAAAACAAGTGGTGCCCACACAATTTTTTGTTTTTGAGAGCATACAAAGAAATCTTGGAGTCAAGCCAAGGCTTAAAGAGATTTATTTTAAGGAGTGTGAAACACAAGAGGTTTCAAATCTTGAGTATTTGCATTATGTTTTATGGGTTTCCAATGTATTTTTTATCGTAAAAGACCCCATTTTTTGTAAATTATTCTATTTTCATGAGGCCAAGTACTTGAGCCTTCAAAGTTTTACTTGATCATCCTAGATTTTTATTTGGGGATTTTTCAAATCTTGGATTAGGCGTTTAATGAGATCTAGGGACTAGTTTTTTTAAGTTTTTGGGCCAAAATAGTATGAAACGGTTCATCTTTTGAGTATAAAAAAAACAAACCCTAAAATGTATTGCTTTTTAGAGTGGCTTGAAGCAAATCTCATGCATTCTCTTTCTTGAGCAATTTTCTTTCATCTCCTTCTTCATTTTGATCTTGTGTCCTTAAGGTTTCCTATGACCATAACTACTAGTGGTAGCTTGTTTGCATGATCTACATGCACCTAGCTCTTCATTCTTGTGTGTGTGTGTGTGTGTGTGTGCACGCTTTTCTTCTTCCTCTCAAGCTTCCTTGGACTCCATATATTCATAGTGATGTGTCATCATACACTTAATTGGGGTAAGATAATTGGACCTACTCAAACTAGGGCTATGGAGATAGGCCATCCCAAAATATAGGAAACCTCCAATATTCCAAAATTGAGCAAAAAATGAAAAAATTTTCAACCATGGAATGTTTCTATGATAGGAAACCTATGTGCCAAAAATACCCTGATGGAAAAGGCCACTTAGATACCAAGTTCAACCCCTGTCCAATAATTCCAATAGAGATAATGTCAAGGTCATGATTAACCATATGGCCCTGCATAGCAATACTACACTCTTGGACCTAGGAAGTGTCAATTTGGACTGCTACCAACTCAACCACTACTTGGTCAACAACAATACAACCCAATCAAGTTGCACCACTAAAGAACAATAGGGAAGAAAATATAGAAAAAGCCTTAGTGTTCATCACACCTATGTTCAAAGCTAGAGGTTTTAATTTTGGCCATGATTATGGTTAGGACACATGTGTGGAAGATCCCAATAAATATTCGTCAAGACAAAGTACCAAAATCAAAGATTGGAATCAAGGCCAACAAGCTTGTGGAGGGAATGACCCTACACACTTAGATGTTTGGTACATGAATCCCATGATTCAAGGTAACACAAGAGGAGGCCCAAATGCAAATTTAAAGAGGCCCATCTACAAATGCAATGCTGATAGGTTCATACATGATTTCCCTCTTGCCTAGGTGTATGCCCCTCAAAAAAGAAAAATATTCGGTTTTGTGAAGGTTGTGGCATTGATCATGTACTCAAAGACTTTCCCAAAAATCTTAACACAATGAAAGTAATGCCTCTGACCTTGGTTTCACACATACCATCAGGTAGTGAAAGTGGTAATGTTAAGCTAGTTCAAGTGATCAGCTCAGGATAGCTCAACAAGAGGAGAAGATCCAGTCACTCACAAGTGAAAACCCAAATGGTTCTTATTCTTCTAGCCAAGCATCAGACAAAACATTTTAGGGAAGGAAAAGAAGACCAAATCTCATCTTGGTCTTTCATTCCAAAATGAAGCGGCAAGCATGTAAATTTACATTAAGATGGACAGGTCCTTTTTGGATCCACTCGAAAATTGTTCTTGCCAAATGTCAGTTGGCTATGTTGAGTGGTGAACTTCTACAGACTCTTATCAATGTGTCCAAACTTTGACCATAATGCACTTGATCTTCAGGACTACGAAATCCTTTTAAAATATATATATTTTGCATGGAAGTAAGCCTCATCAATTCAGTTAATGACAGTCATGATGGATCAGTATACCTCACGTCAATAACAAATCCATGCACTATGGGTGGCATCTCAATTGCCATTACCTTCTATTGTAGATATGGTATCTTACCCACATTTCAAGGCTACCACTTCTCTTTTCTTCGTGATCATATGGTTAATCAGCATAAGCAAGCATTGTCATGCCTTAGTGCTCCTAAATTGCTAATAAGTGTTGTTTTTCAATGCTATGTTCGCCACAGTAATCCCTAAATAGATCAAATTCATGGATTTGCACATGATATAAATGCCCCATCGACTCACTCAAGCATAGATGGAGTGGTTCCATGCCCATGAGTTGATGGAGTATGATGTGAGGAGGTGATGGGATATTAGCAGAGATGAGAGAGTGTTGGCAAAAAACTGTTCAACACCATCCAAAATAGCTTTAGGAATACTTAGTATGCTCCCTTAGCTTCCCAAACATGCATTAATTATAGCCTTAGTCCTTTTAAACATCATTCACAAATAGTTGTGACAAAATAGATAAGTTTGCATATCTATTTTTGGATGATAAGCTCTTAGGAAAATGTTAAGAGCTCACAGCCTAGCAGGGGACTAACAGGGCTTGATTGATGAAGAGAGAGCCACCCTACTGAGGAAGAGAGAGAGTTGTTCTATAGTTGGGAGAAGGAAGAAGCATTGGGCTTCTGCTGCTGAAAGGAGGTAGGGGCAGTCTGCAGATCATCTTTGTCAGGTCTTCGGAAAAGGCCGATAGGGGTGGAGTTAAGGAGCTCATAGGGTGCAGAAGAGTAGAGAGAGAGAGAGAGAAGGTTGTTGTGGGGTTCCATTCTCTCTATTAAAGACTCCTATATCAGAGGTACAGAAGTTGAGAAAACATAGGGATAACCGAGGTTCATGGTATTGCTCTGTAATTCCAAGGTGATAAAACTCTTTATTTCATGCATTGTCTATAGCTTACTAGTTAATTGAAAAAATTCAAAGATAGCAGAGTTTCACTTGTTGATTATTATCTATTATGTACTATGTTCACTAGGGAGAGAGAGAGAGAGAGAACTATTAATTCTTAGTAAGTTTTGAGTACCAATGTTCTATTTTATGGATGCTTGATTAGAATCTCTATAAGATATATTCGATAAAGATTGGATTTTCCATTTGTACTCGTGCATAAATTTAGGGGACATGAGAGTCATGTTTGTTCAACTATGCACGAATGTATGACAAGGTGCACAAGATTGAATGTCTTGGGATTGCTTAGCTGCATATGCTCGAAATAGATGTGTATGCAGGTGTGAAGTTAAGTGTGCTTTTTTGTATGTGCACATATGAGACTTTTGGATTTGTTATTGAGATATAAAAAAGGGGAGGTGATAAATATTTGGAAGGCAGGAAAAGGAGTTGATTAAGGATTAGCAAATGAAGTCAGCATAGGAAAAGAGAGAGTAAATCATATAATCAGAGACATGTGCTTGTATAATCAACCAGTCGATCTCATTTTCAAAAATTTGTAGTGAGAGATGATAATTTAGGTGATGTCTACTTCTTTCTTATTGTATTCGTTTAAAGGAACATGTTGTATAACTTGGTGATTCAACTCATCAAGAGTAGTCTTTAGGAAATATTTGATATTAGCAAAGGTAAGAGTTAGGGTTATATGTGAAGCAAGTGCAAAGTCCAATGTGTGTGGAGTTGACTCTGTGACCCAAAAAAAAAAAGAAGAAAAGAAAAAAAAAAAGATAAAAAAAAAGAGGTATAGAAGAGCAGAGGAAGGGGAGGAAGAATAGATGATTGAAGAGGAAGAAGTAAAAAGAGAAAGAGGTGGTGGTCTGTTGAGGGTTAAAAGTGAGAAGTGGAAGTAGAGAGAATACAGTGGGAAGAAAAGAGAAAGAGGAGAAGAAAGGATGGGGCTAGCTTGGGGCTAAAGTGGAGCATCAAGGTGGAGAGAAATGATAGAGGGAGAGTAGGTGAAATTTGTGTGTAAAGAGAGCTAGAGAATAGCTAGATGCATGAAGGATAAAAGAAGAGGGGGAAAAAAGAAGTGTTGTGGTACTCATGTGTGTGTTTCTGAGGTAGATTCATTGGATTTTATATGTGGGTTTGAATTGGGGGGAAGCAAGAGAAGTTAAGGGTGTTGAGTGTGATGCCTATCGACGGTGAGGGCAAAGGGGGGAGAGAGAGAGAGAGAGAGAGAGAGAGAGAGAGAGAGAGAGTGCACGTGGGTAAAAAGGGTGTGAGAGCGAGAGTGGGAGTAAGAGGAAAGAAAAAAATCTACAGAGTTGTGGGGGTAATAGAGAGAGATTAAGAGGGGTAAGGGGTTTTCTTGTGTGTGGTTGTGTGCATAAGGGGAAGAGAGGAAGCAGGGAGGAGATAACAAGGAGAAGAGGGTGTAGAGGTGGGTGCGTATAAGATAGGTGAGAATGTGTATGCAGGGGAAAGAGGGTGTGTGATTGGGAAGCAAGTGATCGGGAGGGAAAGAGAGAGAGGAGTTAGAAGGAAGAGAAAGGGGAGTGAAGGAAAAAGGGGTTGGCAAGAAAGTGAGAGCATCTATGAGCGGATAAGGGTATGTGAGTGCACACCTGCGTGATTATATGTGTGCATAAAAGAGAAGAAAGAGGAAAGTGGGGACATGTGAGAATGTGGGTTTAAGTGTACGAGAGTGAGTGATAAAGTGAGGAAGTGTGAGAGTGAGGGTAAGAGAAAGGAAGGGAACCGAGATATAAGTAACACGGGAGTGTGTGAGTAGGGAGATACTTGGAGTACGTTCAGTACTATTTAGCGACCTGGAGTAGGGTGAGTGGACAAAGTTCAAGTGATTTTGGTCAAGCACAAGCATATATTGGCATCTCTTTCTCTCGGGCATAGGACTCAACAAGTCTCAAGCCAGAAGCTATGTGATAAAGCTTGACTTTCGACCACACACCTAATCCTCTCCATGAGGGACCTGTTCTTTCTTTCAGCAACTCCATTTTTTTGTGGTGTATATGGCACTATACACTAATGTTTTATCCCATGCTCAGCCATAAATGCATTAAAATTAGAAGACATGCATTGATCAAAATAGAGGGTGCCCAATTTACATGCTGATAGATTTTCAGCCATACTCAGAAACTGTTCAAAGCACATAAATACTTCATAATTTTCTTTCAATGGATACATCCATGCATGCTTGGAGAAATCATCAATAAAATTCACGAAGTAACGATAGTTCCCAAAAGAAGATGTCTGCATAGGACCACAGACATCAATATGCACAAGCTGTAATTTATGAGTAGCTTGAATTGAACCATCTTTTGAGAAGGAAGAATGTTGTATTTTTTCAAAAATATAGCCTTCTTCTTATACACATTTACAAGGTGCCTCAAGTTTGGGTAGAGAGGAAACCATTTTAGATTTCTACAGGTGTAGCGAGCTAGCAAAATTCAGATGACCAAAGCATGCATGCCAAAGCTTTGCATCTGAGATAGCCGGAGAATCTTGAACTTCACATGTTGAATTATTTACAGATATTGCATAGTCCATGAGATTATATAACCCATGATATAAAATGCCATAAGCAATAATAACATTGTCGTTTGAGATATCATGGATTGTATATTTATCATCAACAAATTTCGCAACCAAGCCAATCTTGTCTAATGTTGAAAGTGACAACAGATTTTTCTTGATCCCAAGTACATACAAAGCATCTGAAAATGTGAAAGAAATACCATAAGTAGGAGTAAGAATGATCTTTCCAACTCCCATTATAGGATAAGAGGATTTTTTAGTGCATGTGAAAATATTCCCCATAGAGGAAGGCTCAAGTGAAGTGAACAAACTATGCTACGACATAATATGTTTGGTTGCCACTATCAAAGTATCAAACATTTGAGTCTAGTAAAAACGTACACTGCAATAGAGAAGATGTTTCATAGCTCCATACAATAGTAAATTCCCATTCTCAATTTTTAACAAGATTATCACACTTTTTTTAAGGCATAGCAACCTCTGCAACAACCATTCCAACCTCTTTCTTCTTTGCCTCTTTTGCAACCAGTTTTGGACAACTCTTTATGACATGATAATTTCCCTTACAACATTTACAGAAGTAGTTTTGCTTTGTTGTTTTCTTCTCATCTTTGTCTTCCTTCTTGGATTGTGCAACATTGGCAATTTTTTGCTTACTAGTAGATGAGATCCATTTACCTTTGCCCTTCTGACTAGCTAAGAAAGCTTGATCTACAACATGCATAATGGACCTATTCTGCCTAGATTTATCTTCTTTCAACAAAACAAAGACTAACTCCTCAAATGTTACGGCATTTGGATTGTCTTTCATCATCAATCAAAGAGTAGAAGAAAAACCTCTTATATGAATTTGGAAGACCATTAAGAACAGTCTGCGCATGTGAATTATCTGGAAAGACTTCATGCGTAGAAATCAACTACTCCAAGTCTTTGACCTTTGTTAAAAAAATGTCCATATAATCTTGTTGGCAGCAGACAAGGGAGTCAACGACGATTTGGCAAGTAGGCCAATAATTTTCTTCATGAAGAAGCAAGTACGAGCATTCACGCAGATCTAGCACTAAGGCAACCTTTAATTTTTCAACACCCTTACACCAATTAAAAGTGATTCTCATCACTAACAACCCCTGTAAATACCATTTCATATTTTTGTAGCTCCATTTTGTGCAAGCCGAGGAGTCCTCGAGCTTGAGGAGCCTTAGAAGTAGTTGCTTACCAATTTTCGTATTTTTTAGATCTCGTTTGAGCCCTCAAATAAGCCCTAGAACCTAATTTTTAACTAGGCCGGACACTAGGTCTGGACAGGGCCAAAGCTAGTCAAAAACTATAAAAGGAGCTAGAGAGCTCATTTTTGGGGTTAGATTGTAATTGAAACAAACTTGTAAGAGCTTTTTGAAAGTAATCTAAGAACTCCATTGATTCTCCCTCTTTGTCTTGCCGTGCGTGCGCGTGTGTGTGTATGTGTGTGCATGTTTGTGTGCTTCTCACTCACGCACTTGTGCCGCCACTTGCTCGAGGTCTCCATACCATCCTCACATCTTCCCGGATTGACATTAAAGGAGGTGCTACTCATCACTGAGCTACACCAAATTTTGGCGCCGTTGCCGGGGATCGAGCTTTGAGGACGAGCGTGTGATGGTAAGACGTAGAGTTGACGCGTTGGAGTTGTAGGTATTTTCTTCACTCTCATCGATTTTCTTTTACTTTCTTCACCACCTTCATCACCATCATCATCATCACCATCTCCCACCTCCATCTCCATCATCGCGAAAATTTCTGTTTTTTTTTATCATATCACCATCTCCACCTCATTCCACTTGTGAGAGAGAGCGAGAGAGCGATATTGCGTGTGTGTTTTCTTGCATGTTTCTTGAGCTTTGTGCAGGACCTTGCTAAATCACCATCCCCAGCTTCCTGCGCAGGTACGGAACTCGTCGAAACTGTCTCGCGGTCGCAGGCTTCTGTCGATCGCGACTGACAGAAATTTGTGGTTTTTCACAAAATTGAGTGCACCACTAGAACAAGCACAAGGAGCACATCCTAAAACACTAAAAACAGTAGAAAAATTCCGAGTTTTCTGTCAATCGCGACCGACAGCCTCTGTCAATCGTGATTGATACTGTCAATCGCGATTGATACCGTCAATCGCGACCGACAGACCCTGTCAATCGCGAGTGACACCGTCGATCGCGATCGACAGACTTCACGACCGACAGACTGCCACGTAGGATCCTGTCAATCGCGATTGACACCGTCGATCGTGATCGACAGCCACGACCGACACCTCTGTCAGTCGCGATTGACACCGTCAATCGCGATTGACTGAAATTCAACGATTGATTGACTTTTGCGCGTAGCCACGTGTCCATCGCGACTGATAGGCCCCCGATTGACTGAAATTTCGGCGAAAAATCCGGAAAACATGTCAATCGCGATTGATACCGTCGATCGCGATTGACAGCCACGATCGACTCTGTCGATCGCGATTGACACCGTCGATCGCGATTGACACTGTCCATCGCGACTGACAGGCCCGACGGACACCTCTGTCAATCGCGATTGACAGACCTGTCGATCGCGATTGACAGGCTTTTCGGCCAAAAATTAGGGTTTGGTTGTTCAAAATTGGGATAATTTTGGGGCAAAATTGTCAATCCATCAGCATTTCTGGAGGTTCCTACATTTGAGATTTGGGAGAAAATCCTAGGATCTGTCAGCCAGATCGAATCCTGTTTTAACCCCCTAAACCCTGAACAGTCATAACTTTTTCATACGAAATCAAATTTTTGAGCTCTAGGGCTTGTTGGAAAGCTCGTGGCATATACTACACGCCCTCAACTGTTTTTTATAAAGATAATGCGTTGATTATCAGATAGGGTATTTTGAAGTTGACCATACCCAGGGGGATCAAAGTCAGGGGTCTTTAGAATTGTTTTCTTAAAAATCACTATGCAAATTAGTGTTTATGCTTCAGAAATGAAAATCATTGGTTCTGTCCTTGGGATTTAAATCTTAAAGCTAACTTTGGAACTCTTACAGATCTATTGAGAGCATCGAAAGGCGCTCTAAGCAAGTGTAAGTGCAAGCTTGGGAACACACTTCCTGGGCATTCAAGGGCAACCAAGCAGGAAACAAAAGGTTGGAATATTCTCAACTCCCTCTGTCATTTTTTAGCTCAGGCTAAGTACGAATAGTGCTAGAGGTAAGTTAGGGCAACGATAGGCATCAACCAAGTTGAAGACTACCTATGCACTCAAGTCCAAGATTAAATATAATCTCTTTGTGATGCGATGACCATTAAGAAAAGAATCTAACGTGGAACGAGCAACCTCAAAGTACGAAGAACATTCAAGTATTCCTGACGACATAATATCAGACAAGACCTTAAACACGATAAATAACTAGAAAGAATCAAGTGACTGATACCAATTGATCTGCAACGAGGTTGTACTCTGGGCAAAAATCGGGCTACTTAACTAGGCATATGAACCTTAGATCAGGACGGCATCTAGTAAGGGAGAGACAAAGCCTTAGGTCTTCAGAGGCTAGTGTCAACCACACAGCTAGGTCGTGGGCCCAGCAGTTGAGCCACCACTCATACTACCCAAGTTCTGAGACTAGTGAATCCGAGATGTCTCAAGGTATGGAGAGACCTACAGGCAGTACAGGAGTGCCATACTTGCACAGGGTAGAAGGCCCTTACAAAACACAGTTGGAATACCTTAGGACCAACCGATTAGGTGCTAGCATCTATGAGGACGGCCTAGGAAGGTCTGTGGTACAGATTAGGAATCCTGATCAATCCATTGGATTAGAGCACCCAGCTGTCAAGTTTGAAAATGGTGCATACTCGGACAAAGAAGGAACCATATACGTAGTCACCAGTCACCCAGATAGGACGGACGAATTTGGAAATGTGATCCCAGAAGCAGAATTAGGTGACCTGGAGCAAGGAAACATGGGTGCAGAACCTAGAACCCCTCGAGGCAAATCGGTTCTCACTAGAATTATCACACCAGAGTGGATTCCCCAGGATAATAAGAGCATAGAGTTGCTCCTCAATCGAGAGACTGACGAAGTCTTTTGGAGGTACAAACCTGATCGGCCAACTGATATAGGAGCAATCATGATCTATGAGTTTAAGGATCCTGATAGCCCAGGTAGAGTGACCTACTTAGATCACGCTTCGGAGAGGATCTTTGTGGTGACAGAACATGATAGGCATGCTTACACTTGGAAGGGTGAATTCGTTTTCCCCCAACCAAGATCGAATGTATCCTATGGTCACCCTGGAGCTGGAACATCCCAAGCTCATGGAATGCAAAGAGACAGAAGCAGAGATAGACCAGAAGTAAGCTTTGCCAACCCAGTGGGCAGAGAAAGAACGAGGACGGAAACGAATAGAGTAGAACCTGAGATACTTAGAGCTCACAGGAATCACAGAAATGCGGATGAGTTCCCTCTACCACGACCTAGAGAGTACACAAGGACTTTGAGACCAACTCAGCTAGTTAAGTCCATGAAGAACTACTTCGATGGCACTGGAGATCCGTACGATCATGTGGCTGAGTTTAGACAAGTATTGAGAGATGAACAAGTGGAGGATCTATTCACTCAGTACAATGCCTTTGGTCTGACCCTTAGAAACACTGCCCTGACATGGTTTCAGCCGCTAAACGAGAGGCAGTTCAGGAGCATAGACCAACTCCTAGAGGCTTTCATTATTGAATTCTCTAAGAGTGGCATAAGACATAATACCTCCTCGCTAATTCACAGCTTCAAGCAAACCCCGCAAGAGACCGTGAGACTTGCAGGACGAAGATTTAGGAAATATCTTGAAAGATGCCCTGTTCCTGAGCTACCCACACCAGCTAAGCAAGTGGCTTTATTCTTGGATGGATTGCTAAGTACCAAATTGAGATCTTATGTGTACTTGAAGGACCCTAGGACCATAGAAGATTGTGTACGCATGTGCATTGATGTTGAGGATAACCTAGGGGAGGAGTTAGAGCTTTCCAAGATATACAAAGAGTCGGATAGTGCCTCTAACCTCTCGTCCACGCAATCCACATCAATCGAGGAACTTGCAGAGAAAGTAGCTCAGAAATTAGGGGTAACTAGCAAACAGAGCCCAAGGTTTGCCCCTGTGAAAAGGTGCTATACTTGTGGTGGCGACCACATGGCGAACGTATGTCCCATTATGGCTCAACCCCAAGTTAATCCTAGTAGCCAGTACTGCACTATCGAACGAAGATACACAAATCACACAGCACAAGACTGCCCATACAACAAGCAAGCAGTTAGGCAAACCTACCCACAGCCATACCCTCAACAAGGAAGATACCAGAACCAGTACCCACCTCAGCAGTATGCTAGGCCTCAACAAACCTACCAACCCTACCAAAACCAACAAAGGCCTCAGCCTGTGCTAGCACAACAACCCCCAGCTCCAGCTAATGTGATTCCGGTAAAGTATGCTGTGGCAGACGAGAACCTGAATAGAGCTATAGTCCCCGTCACACCTTTGCTTTCAGAAAGTGATCCCAGTGACCATAGCTTCGATTCTACGCATGTTGAGAGTCCCCAGGCTTACTTCATGCAGTCTCCTGAACATGGTGAGTCCTACTATAGTGAAGAGCCAAATGAGCCTAGTTGGGAATCGGATTACGCAAATGTCATGTACGCAAACCCCAACCCTAGACCTCAACCTAGGCAGGTAAGACCCCCGTTCCCTAGAGGACCATGCTACAGATGTCAGGGAGATCACCTCATCCGTGATTGTCCCTTACCTCCACCTACACAACCCCAGTCAGTGACGATCCAAGGATACTGCCAAGAGTGTGGGAAGGAGCATCTCTTACGAGATTGCCCTAAAAATCCCAATAACATGCCAAAAATCACTCCTATCAACGTCGTTGAATTAGTGGTAGACTCCACAGGGAGCGTGACTTCCACCGCACCAGTACAGGTAGTCACTAGAGCTCAAGCATTGCAGCAAAACCAAGCTGTAGGTCAGGAAAAGAATCCAGAAGCTAGTGAAACTGAGAGCATAACCAAGAAAAGGACTAGAGCCTGGAAAGATAGCCGTGAAAGAATGAAAAGACAATGGGCAAAGAAAGTGAACGAATTAGAAGAAAGCATAAGAGAAACAAAAGCCAAAGTTGTGGAGCTCACCTCTCAACCGAACTCTCACATATCACCTCCTCCGCCACCCTCCATACCATCTCCATCCAACCCGCCTCACCTAAACCCACCACCCCCTAGAGTAGGATCAGTCCTAGCAGATCCCACTCCCGAAGACCTTAATATGATGCTTAAAGCATATCAGGCCAGAATCCAAGAAGGGCCAACCATAACCGATCATGAAAAATGCTACCCTAGAGCCGAGCTAGAGCTTGAACGAACTAAAATTTGTGCCAAAATGGTGGAATTGGCTCAGACCATGTTTGAAGCTAGTCGCCTCTTTAACATCTCTAGCTCAGCTAAGACGCAGTTACATTTTGATGGACTGCTAGAAAGAATAGAGAGGCGAATTGCACAATCAGAAAAGGAACCTGCCCCTCAAAGAAAGGAAAGGGCAAGAGAACGGATAAGCCAGCCTCTTCAGGAAGCCCATGTGCCTCCTCAAGAAGCTTATCTTTCCCCCCAAAAGGCAGATGAGCCTCCCTCGAAAGCTCACGTACCTCCACAGGTTGCCTACATTCCTTCTCAGGGAGCATATGAGCCTGTTCGGAAAAGTAATAGAATAAGTAATCCTCCCCAGGAAGCTTGTGCTCCAAACATCTATGAGAGCGAGGAAAGGGCCAACGATAGAATAAGCCCTCCTTCCCAGGTTGCTTATGTGCCTAATTCTACGGAGCCAGACACTTCTTCTTCTATGAATCGGTTTGCACCAGACTTCCTACGAGAAATTCAAGAAGATAAATGGGATAACGAAAGTGAAGTCGCTCCTCCCTTTGAACTTGTGGATGATGCACACGACCAATTCCCACAAGACATCCCATCTATTTACGGGGAACATGAGAGTACTCAGTCTCACGAGAGATTGGACTTCGAATCCAATTCCATACAAGAGCTACCCCATTTCACAGGCCCATGGGAAGCAAAGTCCATGTGTATGAGAGCACCCACAGTCATGGTAAGAAACGAAGATTCAGTTATATCTAGGAACACAGAGGCAATGAAGAACACTAACGTGCAGTGCAATCTCAAGCTAGAAGAGCTACTCAAGGTTAGACCTGAATCGTGGAAACATGTAACCAAACAAGTACCTGAGATAGCAAAATCTCGTTCCCAGGTAGGATCACATAGGACAGTGCCACAGATACCCTTGGATAAGATAGGAGATATGTGTGAAGGTGAAGAAGGGAACACCTATCTTCCCATTACTTATCAGGAGTACACCACTAAGGCAATTTTGGACTCAGGTGCAGGAGTTGCAATTGCCACCACCTCCCTATGGAAGCGTTGGGGCAAGCCGGCACTCAGGCCAACGAGAATGAAATTGCAGATGGCCGATGGTCACATAGAGAGACCCCTAGGATTGCTAGAAGGAATAACTCTCACCACTTGTGGTGTCGAGTTTGAACATACCTTTGCTATATGTGACTTTAGCAAAAATCATGCCTATGAGATGATTTTGGGACGACCATTCATGCGACAGTTGCAAGTGGTACAGGATTGGGGAACTAATTCCTTGTACCTGCAACACTTAGGTGTTACGACCAAAGTCAATCTCAAGGATTACTCTCATAGAGATGTCCCTCCTATCCAATGGAATCCCATCCATAGAGCCAAAGATGACACGGAATCTGTGCATTCCATAGGGTCTGGATCCTCATGGATGCATGAAGACACTCATTTATGGATGTGCAAGGTTGCAGTAGAAGAAGAGAAGAGAGAGAAAGCCAGAGAGGTAGGTGCAAAAGAAACACATAGATCAATTCAAGACCCAGCCTATGCACCTGTAGTTTTTCCTGATGAGGAATTTGAACCCCATGGCTGGGCAGAAATCCTAGCAACAATGGACGTAGCCATCAATGAAGAACAATGGACACCTCACTGTGATGAGGATGGCTATGATATTTCAGTCTTCTCCATAGAGCCAATCATGGGAGAGGCAGTTCTAGAAGAATGCGAACCTAGCCCTGATGCCTTTGAGGATGCAAGTGACTCCGATCTAGAGTCAATCATTATGGACCCACCATTTGCATCAGACAAAGAATACTTCCATGAAATAGAATTTCAACCCCAGAGGCATGGAGAGCTTACAAATGATGTAAGATTAGCCACACATGTGACCCCGAAGGAAGAAGGGAAGAAACGAAAGAAGAGAGGAGCCTCATCAGAAGAAGAAGAATCTTTGTTTGAGGTCCCGGAAAATTTTAAGAAATATGAGATAGATGACAGGAGAGTCATGATAAGAATGCCTAAACGAGAGGCACAATCAGGAGAGGCCTATGATAACAAAGAAACCACGAAGAAAGTGGTTGTAGCCCTAGAAGAAGGAGAGGAGAGATGCACATACATAGGCCATGACCTAACAGAGGAAGAAGAGCATGCGTTAATTGCCTTGCTAAGAGAATACAGAGATGTGTTCGCTTGGAGTTACAAGGATTTGAAAGGTGTTGACCCTGACATATGCTCACACACCATCCCCATGACCTCAGATGCTAAACCCTCTAAGCAAAAGCCCTACACATATAACGATAATTACGCTGCTAAGATCAAAGAAGAGATAGATAGACTGGTTGAAGCTGGATTTATCTATGAAATTGAGCACACTGAATGGGTATCCCCCATCGTAGTGGTGCCCAAGAAGAATGGCAAGCTGCGTGTGTGCATTAACTTGAAAAAGGTTAATGCAGCCACGATTCGAGATAACTATCCACTTCCCATCACAGAACATCTCTTAGAAAGAGTGGCAGGCAAGGAAGTGTACAGCTTCCTTGATGGATTTTCGGGCTACAATCAAGTAGCCATAGCTCCAGAGGATCAGCATAAGACAGCCTTTGCCACAGAGTGGGGCATATTTGCCTTTAGAGTAATGCCATTTGGGCTTACCAATGCACCAGCAACCTTCCAGAGGCTGATGTGCCATGTGTTTAAGGAGTTCCTGAGGAAGAATTTAGAAGTCTATGTTGATGATCTTTGTGCTCATTCCAATATTAGACAAACCCATATTCCTGAACTCAGACAAATCTTTGACAAATGTAGAGAATATCAAGTCTGCCTGAACCCAGAAAAGTGCGTTTTCATGGTCAGGCAAGGCAAGATTCTAGGGCACATAGTGTCAAAGAATGGCATATCTACTGACGAAGAGAAAGTGAGAGCCATAGCAGAGCTACCCAGGCCAAAGAATGTCAAGGAAGTACAAGCTTTCATGGGGCATTGTGGATATTACCGACGGTTTATACACATGTATGCCATCATAGCAAAGCCTCTGTATGGACTTTTGACTAACTTCGAGTGGACAGATGAATGTGAGAATTCCTTCCAGGAGCTTAAACGAAGATTGTGTTCAGCACCAATCTTGACCACGCCAGATTGGAATAAGCCTTTCCACGTTCATGTGGATGCATCCAATTATGCTATTGGGTGTGTACTCGCGCAACCTACTGGCGAAGGTAATATGGATCTTCCCATTGCCTACGCTAGTAGACAATTGAACGCAGCTGAACGAAATTATACCACTACAGAGAGAGAAGGCTTAGGCATGGTATATGCAGTCAAGAAATTTAGACACTATTTGCTTGCAAATAAGTTTAAATTTTTTACTGATCACCAAGCGTTGTTATATCTCGTAAACAAGCCATGCAATACAGGAAGATTAGTAAGATGGTTTCTCTTGCTCATGGAATATGACTTTGAGGTTTTGGTAAGGAAAGGTAGGACTCATTTAAGAGCAGATCATCTCTCTAGGCTCACGTCGGGAGAAGCCCCACAAGGAGTAGCAGATGATCTCCCTGATGCTTACTTGTTTAACTTGGAAGTCGTACCGCAGTGGGCTAAGTCGTTGGTACCAGTATTGACGTACGGGCCTAATCATCCAGTGGTGAACACACGGAATAGGGAGGTTGTGAGAGCCCAAAAGTACCACATCATGGCAGGAAGCATGTACAAGCACACAGATCAAGGGATCTTGGCTTGTTGCGTAGAAGAGGATGAGTACGCTAAATGGTTGCAATTAGCACATGTAGGTGCATTAGAGCAACACTACTCAAAGCAACGAACTTTACAGACTCTAAAGAGACCCGGAGTGCATTGGCCAACTATGGAAGCTGATGTCCAAAAGTTGTGCAAGGAATGCCCAATTTGTTGCACTAAACCACCTGTGGAACACGCTACTCTTTATCAAGTATCCATTGTGCCAGATTGGAGCGAACCTCTAGTATCCTTCCTGAGGACAAACACATTCCCTCCAGACATGACTCTGGCTAGGAAAAGGAGTTTAGAACAAGAAGCCCTGGATTACTCACTCATTGGTGATAATCTATACAAACGCGGTAAAGATGGTTACCTGAGACTGTGTGTCCATGAGAGTGAATATCTTAAGATCTTGGAAACTGCTCACCAAGGTGTAGCAGGAGGACACTTTGGACCAGATCGGGTGATCAAGGCAGTATTATTTGCGGGCTTCTGGTGGCCTACCCTTCACATGGACGCACATACCTATGTGAAACGGTTTGATGTCTGTCAGCGAACCCAGTATCCTATACGTAAGGATGAGATGCCACTGAAACCTATGATGGGTGGACGTGCATTCTCTAAGTGGGGAATAGACTTTGTAGGTCCTATTAATCCCCCAGCGAAGGGTTCCCATGCAGAATATATCATTGTTGCAACAGACTATCTAACTAAATGGGTGGAGGTAAAAGCCACAACGAAGAACGATGCTCAAACAACTGCAAAATTCTTGTTTGAGAATGTATTCACAAGATACGGGCTACCTATAGAGCTTGTAAGTGATAGAGGCACTCACTTCTTGAACGAAGTGATTGAAAATCTACTCCAAGAATTCTTGGTAATACATAAGAAGTCTGCCCCCTATCACCCTCAAGCTAATGGACAAGCCGAAAGCACAAACAAGATCTTATGCAATGTACTGACAAAATTAGTAAATACTAAACGCTCTGATTGGGACAAACAGCTACACCATGCTGTTTGGGCATACCGAGTCGCCTACAAAACGGTACTCCAAGCCACCCCCTTTCAGATGGTATTTGGCCAAAACGCAGTGCTACCCTTGGACTTCTTGATACCTACATTGAAGGTAGCACAAGAGCACGAATGGACAGGTCATAAACTCTCCTCTAGACTTTTTGACCTTGAACGATTAGGAGAAACAAGACTGAGAGCAGCTGCAGGGATATATGCAGCAAAGAAACGACAGAAGGCATACTTTGATGCCCATGTGAAGGATAAGGGCTTGAAAGCAAGAGACTTAGTTTTAGTCTACACACTGAAGCAACATGCTAGAAAATTAGAGAAGCGTGGCTATGGACCGATGATCATAAATAGGATCTCCACGAGTGGAGCAGTGCAACTAGCCACATTGGAAGGTGACGTTCTCCCAAGCTATATAAGCGGATGCAGAGTCAAGTTATATCAGGAACCTCTCACAGAGGAAATGCTAAGTCGACTCAATATCGCCAAGAAACGCAAGGAAGAAGAAAAGCGGATTCGAGAAGAAGCTCAAGCAGAAGCTTTAGAACGCATCAGAAGGATGAAGTTGCGAAGACAAGGTAGAGATCAGCCTAGAACAAATGACTATGCAGATCAAGAACATCATATGGCAATGTGTGAAGTTGCAGGAACGAGTTCCCATAGAATAATTGATCGACGTCCTTTCATAACCTTAGATATAGGACAAGGAAAGAGTGTAAGAACTGTAAGAGCCTTGATTGACTCAGGCGCAGCCACTAGTGCTGTTAAATCGTCTTACTGTCAAGAATTGCAATTAACTGTCAATCCTGTGGAAGCATATCTCATAGGATTGGGAGGCGTGGAAACCCCTTGCATGGGCGAGGTGGAACTTCCCCTCTATATTCATGATGAGACAATGACAGTTAAAGCACTAGTATGCCAAGACGAGGACCTCACGGAACCCCTTGTCCTGGGTCAAGACTGGATTTATGACAAAGCAGTCAACTTAAACCTAAGAAGTGGACTTCTTCAGGTATGGATCAATCATAGTCGAATTACAGTAGAGTTAAATAATGGAGCACTCAAGGAACTAGGAAAGGCACAGACTCCTGGTCCCTCCAGGGGTGCACATGAAGCTGACCATGCTGTTCTTGTCCAAGGCTATGTGATGCAGAAGAATGAAGATCTCAAAAAAGGAGTCAGAACCACAACGGAACTCCCTTCTTTTCCAAAGGCCAGAGGGAGGCAGCAACCAAAGGTGGATCAAAGGCAGAAGAAGCAGAGTACTACCTATGTCGGAGATCAAAAGTACCTGCGCAGCAAAGTATCTCAGCTAGTGAAACAAGTATGGGTGCGGAAAGGCGAGCACCCGGTTGCACTCAAGCCAACCACACAGTCAAAGCCTCTTATTAGTAACCAACAACATGATACTAATAAGAAGTCTTTCAGAAGCTCATCTGTTAACATGAAGTCTATTTGGGTGCCCAAGAGGTCGATGAAGGCTAGCCCACAATCAAGACAAATTTGGGTGCCTAAGGCTTGTTTGCGGGCTCAAATAGCTACACCAAGGCCACACCCCTTACAGCGTGGTCCATTCACTCACACCGCCGACATCCACTCGTTTTCAACACTCAGGAACACACCAAGGCCCATGAGCACGAATAGAATCACTTGTAAATGGGTCCCTAAAAAGCCTCATTTTCAAGCCGACACGCCTATAAAGCTCTCGAGAGTCTCTACGAAACCTAGAGCAAAACCCATCCACTGCATTTGGCAGCCCAAGACTTGTAACAAACCCCTGGACCCCATTTGTGAATCCATGACAACCTACTAACCACCTCACTATCACACTACATCATTCCTCATAGC
Organism: Ceratopteris richardii; assembly: GCA_020310875.1. Classification (NCBI taxonomy): domain Eukaryota; kingdom Viridiplantae; phylum Streptophyta; class Polypodiopsida; order Polypodiales; family Pteridaceae; genus Ceratopteris; species Ceratopteris richardii. The sequence continues at coordinate 174,700,898 of CM035410.1, forward strand.
TCTTAGGTCTTCCGAACTCCTAACCACACACACACTCGCACCGAGCACTTACTAACCCATTATTCGCTCCCGACCCTCATGTTAATGTTGTAATGGGAACAACAACGGTTCTCTCTTGTCCTGTACAATGTTAACACATGTTTGTATATTCTCACAGAGACAGGCAGCAAGAAGTAACATGGCTGATACGGTAGGAACCAGCTCCCAGGCAGGCACCAGCCCCCAAGTTGTGGATATTGAAAGCCTTCCGGTCGAGGAGGAATTAAAGGAACGACCAGCGGCATTAAGAGCATTACATGCCATCCCGATTCAGAATCCTCCACAAGGTCACACAATGCCGGTGGGCAAAACCTCACATTGGTTCAGTGATGTTGCGGGACCTCTGGGCGAAGGCACATACATGTGGGAGTCCGAGGTAGAATTCAATGGATGGTGGGGCAGATACCACTTCTTTACCAGAGAGTTTGAAAAGCTACAGAATAACGAGGGACTGAAGCCAATATGGAAGAAGGCTGGGCTCTATGATTATTTCAAGTTCCAACTACCAAAGCCCGATTTTCTAAGGTGCTCATACCTGATTAGCACTCTCACCCCAAGCAAAGACAAAAAAGGATACAGCTCCTTTGTGCTTCCCTCACTCACAAGGGGCAATGAGCTGAAGCGTTTCCGCTTGACTATCAACTTGGTAAGAGAAGCTCTTGATATGCACGGAATGCACATTCCTACGGAGAAGGAGACTATGGTCCCCGATAATATGAAGAACAGGAATCTGACAAAACTAAAGGACATGGTGGCGATGACTCCCACGATAGCCATTCATTTACGTATGGTCATGCAACACTTCGCATTCCCCGCACAAGACAGGCTCACAATGCCCCCCAAAAAGATCTGGTTTAGCCTCTACCTGGCGGATGCTTTTGATTTGTCCATCAATATGCCCCACTGGATTATCGACCAGATTCATATGGCTCATCAGAGATGGTATAAGAAGCAAAAGTCTGTGTTGTATGGTTGCTGTGCACTTACAAGAATTGTATACAGATGTCTCGCATATGATGTACCGGTGCAGAGGGCTCTCAAATGGTCCAGAGCACAGGAGTTTCAACGCAGATTGTCAGCTGTGGGGCCTCCCTCAAAGAAGATGAGAGGTGCTGTCCAGATGCCTTGTGCACAAGCTCGCGGTGCAACCCTAACACCAGAAACAACTCCAAGGCTTCCTCGAAGAGTGCAACCTTTCACTATCAGGTTACCCAGGCATAGCACAGAGGGCCCTAACCTTGTGTTTCCACCAGTGCCAACTGATCTGGAATTTCCTCATGGATTTACTTTGGAAGATCTAACGGATGAGGAAGTGGCTAGAATTATTGAAGCCGTTAATGCGGAAGTTGAGGCAGAGCACGGTAGTGGACAACAAACGGCCGCACAACAACCCCAGACAAGACAACCAGAAGTGGTAGAAGTGGAAGATGTAGAAGAAGAAGACCAAGAAGATGAACAAGAGGGATTTTCTGATGAAGGGTCGCATGACTATGAGCAAGAAGTTATACAGGAGTTAGAGGGTGCCCCAGCATATACAAAGGAGCTGAAAAAGCTCTACGATACCATCAACAGGGTCCAACAACAACATAAGTTATCCCTTGCAGCAGGAAAGGCTATCATGCACCAAATCCTTGAGGAGGAAGGAGTTGATGAACAGTATCGTGCCACACTAGATATGATCTCTGATGCCCTAGGAGTACCTGAGGCAGTGCAGACGGCCCTGGCACAATCACGCAGAATGGAAAGAAGATACGGAAGACGTCCCCCACGAGCAGGGAAACAAATGAATGTATTAGGATCAGGACCACAAGGCACCCCCACAACCACGGGCACTGCACACACCGCTCACGACACCGAGGAAGCCCATATATCAAGTGCACCTCCATCACCTCCCTTACCACCTTCACCTCCCTCTCCACCACATTCACCTCCCATTACCAATGTAACAACCACCGTTACCGCCTCCGCGCCCACCGCCATGACTGAAGCACAAACCGCCAATCAACCCACACACCCTCTCAACACCTCCCGTGTATATACCTCCACTAACACTGTAACCCTAACGACAGCTACGGACATCCCCATTCCCCCACTCACACTTTCGGGTAGTTCACATTCACAATTGCACATACCACTGTACACATTCACCACAATCATTGCACCCACAATTCCACTATTCACAATCACTCCCACTACTGCTTACACCACGAATTTTATGGACATATCACCCTCCACTGCACCTCTCCCTCCCCCCATACCACCACAATCTCCCATTCCCCCACCACCCACCTCACCATTTTCCAGCACTGCATTCACACTTCCCTTCCCCTTTCCCTTCCCCTCTGCACATACCACCCTCCCTGCATCCATCCCCATTAATAATGTATTCAATAATATGTATCAGTGCATGTCTCAGTTACAACAACACTATCAGCACCTCGATGCTCAGCATACAAGCTTGTTCAGGAGACATGAGGAGTTACAAGGAAGATTCACTGATTTAGAGAAAGAAAAGCATCAGTTACAACAGCAGTTTAGTGCATTGCAAGAACAACATGAGAAACTTGTGGCAAATCCACCGCAGCCTGATGCAGAAGAAAGACAACATATGGATGATTTGCTACACTCACAAATCACAGAGAACCTCAAGCTCCGCCGCAACATGGCTCTATTACGGAAGCATATGTCTGCAGCCCTAGAAGAAAATAGACGGCTTCAGACACAAAACGAAGAGAACTTGGAGTTAGCCATGGAAGGTTCCCCACAGGAAATTGACCCGGAGAGATTTAAGGATATTCCCTCGGACAATATGCAGATTATATTGGAAACCCATGCGGATCTCCTCGACGCCCATGCAGCCTTAGAAAAGGAAAGAGATGAACTACGAAGGCAATTGGCAGCTCAACCAGCACCACCCAAAGAAGTCCCAACCACAGCTGACACAACTGACGAAGTAGCAGCGCTCAAAGCACAACTCGACGAATTACAAAAGAAAGTGCTTGTATATGAACGACAACCCTCCCCCTTGGCAGAACCAGAACCTGAAGACCTGGTGCCAATCGAAGTAGAGGAAACTTTTGAGGACCCATACGTTCCGATGCCAGCACCTGGAGGCAAGCAAACAGCAGAGAGCATGGACACCCTGGAAATAGAGGCTCCGGAATGGATGAGGAAATTGGAAAAAGTGGCCACAACCCACGATGACAGGGTAGCAGTCCAGATAGCATCGATGTCACGCTTAGAAGAGGTGGTCATAAAATCGGACTATTTTAGGAACCTCTCTCATCACAGGTGGATCGGCACCTCCGACGACCTGTATGTTCCTTTTTGCGTCTTGATGGCGGACTATAATGCTGAAATCAAGCACCACACCTCACGGGAACCAACCTCTGCTACACAATTTGCACCCGATGATATCCCAGAAAGTGCCAAGCAGGGGAATATTCGCCAACCAACTTGGAGGATTCGACTTCTTGAAACCTATCCGGAAATGAATCGCACCTGGAATAACATGCCCCTATATATAAAGTACAATCCCTGCTACTGCCCTGTTTTCAAAAGAAGGTCGTGGCCGGAATACACAAAGATGGTGCTGACAACCAAAGGCTGCGAAAAGTGGCTTAACTATGTCTACTTGGCGCCACCTAAAGGTCAACCTACTGTAGGGTACATGATATCGACAATTCGGCATTGGGGCGTCAGGTTCAAAAACATACCAGATGTCATGACACAGATGTGTCTTAAAATTTTTGAACTCATGATAGTCACCTTCCGGACCTTCAAGAACGTTAAGGAGCCTCACCTCTCTGCGCTCGGATTCAATGAAGGCAATCAGGATCTGGTTTACGACATGAGCACAACGCCCTCCATTAATGTTGTCTATGCATGGCATGCCCGCATAAAGTACCTACCGGCCTGCTTCAAACAAACATTTGAAGAGATGTTTGTCACCGGGTTCTGGGAATATCACTCAGAGATCTTCATTCCCAGGCCCTCACATTTATTACAACTGTTTGCAGTGGAACAAGCTCTCCACTCAGAAAAGTTACGAATGCCACATCCAGAGGTTCCCGGGCCGGTAGATTGGGATGCTCTACTAACCGATTTGGCCAAAGGATTGAGGATTGCCGAACATCACTTAGCGCAAGACGTTGTCGAATACTACATCCAATGACCCTCCCAACAAGGGTCTGTCAGGGACGACAGACGCGAGAGAGGGGGGAGTGTTGGCAGCAGACAAGGGAGTCAACGACGATTTGGCAAGTAGGCCAATAATTTTCTTCATGAAGAAGCAAGTACGAGCATTCACGCAGATCTAGCACTAAGGCAACCTTTAATTTTTCAACACCCTTACACCAATTAAAAGTGATTCTCATCACTAACAACCCCTGTAAATACCATTTCATATTTTTGTAGCTCCATTTTTTGCAAGCCAAGGAGTTCTCGAGCTTGAGGAGCCGTAGAAGTAGTTGCTTACCAATTTTCGTATTTTTTAGATCTCGTTTGAGCCCTCAAATAAGCCCTAGAACCTAATTTTTAACTAGGCCGGACACTAGGTCTGGACAGGGCCAAAGCTAGTCAAAAACTATAAAAGGAGCTAGAGAGCTCATTTTTGGGGTTAGATTGTAATTGAAACAAACTTGTAAGAGCTTTTTGAAAGTAATCTAAGAACTCCATTGATTCTCCCTCTTTGTCTTGCCGTGCGTGCGCGTGTGTGTGTATGTGTGTGCATGTTTGTGTGCTTCTCACTCACGCACTTGTGCCGCCACTTGCTCGAGGTCTCCATACCATCCTCACGTCTTCCCGGATTGACATTAAAGGAGGTACTACTCATCACTGAGCTACAAATCTCCTTCATTCATATGCTCACTCTCCAGCATTTTTTGGAGGTAAAAAACAAGAGCCTCATTTCTTGCCTGGTATAAAGTGGTAAGTGTATTCCAAGCATCCTTTGTTGTTTTGTATGAGCGAATGTGAGGGATAATGGCATGTTTGATAGACAAAGATATCAATGCATGTGCCTGAGCATCTCTGCCATCCCAATGAAGTTGGTCTATAGTAGGTGCAGCACGAACCATAGCATGAACAAGAATCTCAAGATCATCATCTTCAACACCATTTACATCACCTTCAATAATAATTGTATTTGTAGGTCTAGTAGGATGTTTTTCAACACTCTGCACAATATTCCACCATCCTTTTGCTACCGATACATGACAACATAAGTATGCTCACCATTTTTTGTGTGATTCTAAGATTGTGATCAAAGGGGTGTTGATGATGCCCTAGACAAAGCGGCAACCTACTTTGATACCAACTGTTGGATTTTGAGGTATGTGGAAGCACTCGAACAACATGAGGAAGAAGAAGAAGCTTGGAGCACAATACCATACTAAATGAATTGACAAGTGAAAATCTATAAAGATAACTAACATGTTAGGGTTATATGTGTATATACAAGCCGAGGGGAACAAACCTCCTAAAGAGGGAAAAAAGTGCCCCGGCAATCCTAATTGTGTTGACACACATCACTACCAAAATATATCAATAACATGCACATACACACACATACACATATACATACACATACACATGAACATACACATTCACATGCACATACACATACACATACACATACACACATACAACACATATAAACATACACATAAACATGCACACGCACACATACACATATACATACACATGCACATGCACATCCATACATATACAAATACACATACACATACACATGCACATACACACACATACACATGCACATGCACATGCACAAACATATCTACATGCACATGCATGCACATACTTATACACATACACACATGCACACATGCATATACATACATACAAATACACATACACATATACATGCATATGCACATCCACATGTACATATACACAAATATACATATATACCTACATATGCATACACACACATACATACATATACACATATATCAATGAATGATACAATTAAGGTAATAAATCATATCTTAAAGATAAATTGTAATAAGAACCATTAGTAAATTTCAGTCATATAGTTCACTTCAATAAAATAAATTAATTTAATAAACACTCTAAAACTATCAAGATTATGAACTCACACCATAGACACAAGTAAAACCATAACTAATATGGGTATGTGTGTGTGTATATATATATATATATGTGTGTGTGTGTGTGTGTGTGTGTGTGTATTAATGTATATAATACATCGAATGTAAATAATATCAATCATCTAAAGAAGCATCCCCATGATCATCATCCACATGATCTTATGTATCTGAAGAGGCATGGGTAGAGGGATCAGTACCCTATGACGATTGATATCGTCCCTCCTATGTCCATCTATCCACCTCTTCCATATCGTCCTCTCCATAATACTCCTATATTTCATTCAACAAACATAAATAAATAAATATAAAACATCAATCAACATAAACTATATCAAATTTAACAATCTCTTAAGTTCTCACTCAATCGATGATATCCAAAATATGTGGCATATTCAATTTCCTCTTTCATAGGATTACGACCATAATCCTTATGTTACATTGAAACAAATGAAAAGGATTAATGATTAGTGTTTCAAATAAAATAAAAAATATAATTTCAGTAATACATATGCTTACAAATGAAGCAACAAAATCATCATGCACCATTTAACCTAAATGTGACACATGACCTGATTCAATTCTCTTTTTTTACAACAAAATATGTTTATTTAATGAAAGAAACATACATAGATTAAATGTAAATATCTGTGAAACATTTAAAAATTATAACTCACATTAATATAAACTATTTTACATACCATCTATTGAGGAGATGTTTCCCATAGACATAGTCTTTTGTGAAAATATTGCCACATCTCAGGTGGTATGTTAGGCCTTCTCTTCTTTGTTTCTACCATGCAATATTTCTTGTTATTTAAATTTCAAACAAAAAAAAGGGATCACTATACAAAAAAAACTTTAAACTTATAGAAATGCATACACACACTCACACTTACACAAACATACATACACACATACACATGCATACACACATACACATACACATACACACACATACACATACACACACATACACATACACACACATACATACACATACACACACATACACATATACAGATAACACACACATACACATACACACACATACACACACGTATACACATACACATACAGCACACACATATACATACACATACACACACATACACATACAGATGTGTGTATGTATGTATGCATATGTGTGTGCATGCATATGTTTGTATATGTATATTTATGTGTATGTGTGTGTATGTGTGTGTATGCATGTGGTATGTCTATATGCATGTGTGTGTATGTGTGTATACATACCTCCCTCTCTCTCTCTCTCTCTCTCTCTCTCTCTCTCTCTCTCTCTCTCTCTCTCTCTCTCTCTCTCTCTCTCTCTCTCTCTCTCTCTCTCTCTCTCTCTCTCTCTCTCTCTCTCTCTCTCTCTCTCTATATATATATATATATATATATATATATATATATATATATATATATATATATATATATATATATATATATATATATATATATATATATATATATATATATATATGTATGTGTGTGTGTGTGTGTATGTATGTATGTATGTATGTATGTATGTATGTATGTATGTATGTATGTATGTATGTATGTATATATATATATATATATATATATATATATATATATTTATTTATTTATATATATATATATATATATATATATTTATATATATATATATATATATATATATATATATATTGCAGTGTCCATTCAAATGTGTTGGGAAAAATCAAATTTTTTTGTCTTACAAATAGTGTCACTAAGTTGCAACCATGCTAGGGACACTTCTTAAGTAACATCACATAAGGAACGTTAACCGTAAAGGACATTAACCATCACATATGTGATTTTTTATGTGCATCACCTATGCAATGCTTTGTTTTCTAAGTGTCACATAAGCCAAGGTTCTTGCTTTTTTTTCAATTGGGGGCATCGCTATGCCCCCCTTGTAGTGACAAATGCATATATCGCACACACATTGACATACATACATACATTCATACATACATACATACATACATACATACATACATACATACATACATGCATGCATGCATACATACATACATACATACATACATACATACATACATACATACATACATACATACATATCACACACACATGCATACATGCATGCATACACATACACATGCTTATGTCACACACATATGCACATGCATACATACACATTGCACACATGCATACATACATACATACATACATACATACATACATACAAACATGCATGCATGCATACACACACATGTATATATCACACAAATGCACATACATACACATCACATACACATGCATACATACACACATCCATACATGCATGCATGCATACTTACACATGCATGCATGCATACATGTATGCATACACACACATGCATGTATCCTATACATATGCAAATATATGCATACACATCACACACACATGCATAGACATACATACACATTGCACACACAAATGCATGCATGCATGTATAGAAAAATATGCATGCATGCATAGACACACATGCATATATCAAACACACACACATGCATACATACACACATGCATGCATGCATAGAAACATATGCATGCATGCATAGACATGCATGCATATATCAAACACACACACATGCATACATACAGATCATACACACATGCATATGCCCACATGCATACATACTGGCATGAGTACATAAATGCGTATGTCACATACACATGCACATACATACATACACACCACACACATGCATACATACATACATACATACATACATGCATACATACAAACATGCATGCACACACATGTATGCATACATGCACATGCATGCATACACACATACATGCACACACATACGCATACATCACACACATGCATACATACATACACATAGGCATACATGTTGGTACATTTGGCAAGCCTTGATGCTTGACCAAATAGCAAGGACTTACAACATATCCATTTTTTATCACTCTTAAAGTGCATGTGAACACCCCTTGTAAAAGTCATAGACTTTAGCTGTTAAAATAAAACTAAAAGGAAAAGAATTGAGGGAATCTCATGACATATGAGTCATGCATCACAACTAAGTAGTGGTTGGAATCAAATCAATCACCACCAAAAGAATAGGAGCACTTTTAGGTGGAAGAATTTCAACATTCGAATTCATTTATGAGTATAAATAGGAGTGATTCTTAGTTGCGGGGAATGACAGAGAAAGATGAGCCATTGAGCCTCATGGTTGAGCCTACATTGAGCCTCATGGGTGAGCCTACATTGAGCTTACATATGTATGAGTAATTTCACTTCATCTCCTTTGTATCATACATTCATAATCATATACATTTTGGCTCATTAGTGCAGGTTAATCTCTATCTATTGTTGTCTGTTGTTATCTCATCATTTTAGTGAATTTGATTAATCAAATTCTCTATGTGTACTTAATCTTTTGACTTACTTTAACTTGGGATAGGTAGCATGATTATTCTAGTTGTTATAGATCAATTTTTACTTCATTTGGATAATTAGACCTTGAGTTATGATCTCTAGAAGCTATCCATGTCTGCATACTGTCATCCTCCTAAAAAGTCGGGATTACACCCCTGACTTCTTAATATCATTTCTCATCATACACTCACTCTAAATTAGTGAAATAACGAAATAACTTTTGATAGTTAGATAAAGTCATCAGTTAGATGTTTTTAGAAGCTCTTTGGTCAGTTGCCATCAGAGAGTGAGAACTGAGCATTTCTTTGAGAGGTTCATATCCAAAGATAGCAAGTTTTCAGAAGTTCCTCTATCTTGAAAGTTATCTATTTTGGCACAACTATTTGGCAATGATGCTCCAAAGGTACATAGTGGGTATAAATGCATATTTGAGAAACTAAAGGTGTCTACTAAGGTACTCTGAAGTCACATCGGTAGGTGTAGAGCAGGATTATTGCAAGACCACCTCATGTTTGGAGTGTATCCAACCATCTCCTCATAATGGTATCAACTCAACATGGGAGATGGATTTCCTTCATCCGTTGACAAATAAAATCGAGGTACTTACTCAACATGGTCACTTAGAATGGAAGCATATCTTCAAGGTAGAAATCTCTATGGTTACATTTCTAGAGATGAGATGATGCCAATCCTTAAAAGCAAAGGGCAACCATCTCAAGAAGAACAAGAAAGATTAACAACATGGTGCTCAAAGGATGCTCTAGCCAGGTCTTATATTCTCAACTCAGACTCTGATTTTTACTTCCACACATTAGGATCAGCAAGACCTCACAAGAGACATGGAATGCCCTTAAAGCATTCTTCTTATCAAGCATTACAGCTAGGAAGAATCAACTCTAGATGGAATCCACCACACTCAAGAAGATTCCCAAGAAAAGTGTGACTAAATTTGTCACAAAAATGAAGGACTTAGCAGATCAACTTGAAAGCATTGGAGAATTCATTGAAGAGGAGCAAATAGTGAGACAAGTAATTAATGGAATCAAGGCAGATGATAAATGGGAAGTTTTCACCACAACAACGGACTTGTACATGGACATGCAAGTACCTGATTTCAACATTCTCATGGGACAATTGTTCACTCATGAAGCAAAGCTTGTGAAGAATGATGACAACTCAAAAGGTAACCAATCCTCTGCTCTATACACAGATAAAAATAAAAGTAAAGATAACAAAGGCAAAGGCAAAGGCAAAAGATATGATGATGACGGTAGTACCTCCCAAGCAAATTTTATAGGTAGAGGTAGAGGTACAAGAGCAAGAGGCAGAGGAGGTAGACAAGGTAGGGGGAGATTTCAAAGATCTTCTCCATGTGCCATATGTGACCTATCTAATCATACAATTAAGAATTGTTTCAGGAACCCCAGACATCAAAGAGGAAGAGGCTTCAATAGAGGGGTCTATGGAAGTACAAGAGGCAGACCAAATAACTTCAATAGTTACAACAACAACAATTTCAACAATACAAAGCATCAAGGAGGGAAGGAGAGACTACAACAATTACACTGAAGAGCAAACACAAGAGGACTCACTTCTACTAATGAACATGACTATGAATCAAGGTAAAGCAGATGAGCATGTATTTTATATAGACATGGTTGTTCAAATCATGTAGCAAGGAATGTGGCTCTACTATCAGACTTGGAAGATCGAAGAAATAGACATGAGGTTCAAATAGGAGATGACACTAGGCAATCAGTGGAAAAGATTGGAAATGAAGACTCCATATGGAAATATGAATCTAATCAACAAGGTATTGTATGTACCTACCATAACAAAGAATCTCATAAGTGTTGGACAAATTGTTGAGAAAGGATTGCAGGTAAGGTTCATAAAGAATGGAACATTTGCTGAAGATCCACAAAAATGATTCAAGAGAATTGCAAAAAAAGACAAGTAGACTCTTTACATTTGAACTCCAAGACACTAGAAATATAGATTTGTTAAATTATGGAAGTCAAACCTTATCAGAATTGGAAATGTGGCATAAAAGATTAGCTCAAATAGGTGAAAGAAATCTAAAGAAAAATGTACAGGGATCAAAGTGTGCTTGGCCTACCTAATATATCCAAGCAACATATGATAAACAAGTGCAGTGCTTGTCAACTTGGAAAATCACATAGACAACCCTTTATGAAGAAAGGATACATCCATGATGATTTGTTGGAGCTAGTCCACATAGATGTTTGGTGACCTAGCAAGGAGCCATCAATTTTAGGATCCAGGTACTATGTATCTTTCATTGATGATTGTAGCAGATGGACCATCCTATACTTTATGAAGCACAAGGATGAAGTATTCAATTGTTTCAAGAAGTACCTTGCTCTTGTTGAAAATCAATTAGGGAAAACATTAAAGAGGATAAGGTCATATGGAGAGGGATAACATTTCTCCCATGAGTTTGATGCCTATCTCCAAGATACAGGCATCAAGAGAGAAATCACAACTAGGTACACTCCATAATAGAATGGAGTAGTAGAGAGGAGGAATAGGGCCATTGTTGAAGCTGCAAGGTCCATGCTTAATGAGAAAAAATTACCCAATTATTTGTGGGAAGAGATTGTATCTACAGCCACCTATCTCATCAATAGACTCCCATCAAAGGCATTGGATCGGCTGACACCATATGAAGCATGGAATGGAAGAAGGCCTAGCTTTGATCATTGTAGGATATTTGGATTCATAGCCTATGCACATATTCCATCACAAATCAGAGGTAAGATGGATCCTAAAGCAGAGAAATGTGTGTTTATTGGGTATGGCCTAAATCAAAAGGGTTCATGTTATATAATCCAAGTAATAAAGGTTTTATTGTTAGTAGAGATGTTGTCTTTGATGAGAAAAACTCTTGGCTTGAAGATGATTGCAAGAAAGGCAAGCTACCTTATGACCTAGAGGAGGATTTTCCAACATTACAAAAGGTAAATGATCACCTACATGAAGACTGAAGTGATTATGATGATGATCAAAAGACACCAAGGAGGAATATCAATGCTTGGAACAACAAAGGTAAAGAAAAGATGCAAGAGTTGAGAGATGTTGCAGAATCCTCTCAACATACAATAAAAAGATCAACTAGGGAAAAAAGGAAGCCAGAAAGATATGTATTTGACACCTCTCTGGTCACCAAACACTCAATCTATATTGCTTAGGATATCAATTCAGGAGAACCCTCAACCTTTGAAGAGGCTAAGAAGAAATCGGAGTGGAGAGAAGCAATGGAAGAAGAGATATAAGCCCTTCAAGAGAATCAGACATGGGACTTGGTTCCTAAGAAGCCATCCATGAAGATCATTGGATCTAGATGGATCTATAAGGTAAAGAAAAACTCAAATGGATCAATAAATAAGTATAAAGCAAGGCTTGTTGCAAAAGGTTTACTCAAACCAAAGGCATAGATTATGAGGAGATCTCTCCTATGGCAAAGATGCCTACAATCAGATTACTAATGAGGATAGTTGCTTCAAAGAATTGGAACATCTATCAGATGGATGTAAAAAATGCATTCTTGAATGGTTGGATTTCACAGGAAGTGTACATGGCACAACCTCCTAGATTTATAGATGAATCACACCCTAAGTATGTGTGTAAAATTAGGAAAGCTCTATATGGATTGAAGCAAGCTCCTAGAGCTTGGAACCATAGATTAGTTACATTCTTGCAAGACAAAGGATTTCAATTGAGCAAAGCTTATTCATCACTTTTCATTAAGAAAAGTAAGTCTGAACTGATACACTTATGTGCGTATGTAGATGATATCATTCTTATAGGTGATGATGATGATGGAATCAGAAAGATCAAAGCCCAAATGAAGGAATAATTCAAGATAAGTGATCTTGGATTGCTCACTTACTTCATTGGCTTGGAAGTAGCCTACACAAATCAAGGAATGTTCCTTACACAAAGGACATGTATTAAGGATATGCTTGCAAAGTTCAAAATGCAAGACACTAAGGTTGTAGGTAGTCCCATGGAGGTCAACCACAAGTTAAGTGCTCATGAAGGAGAACTTATTGAAGACATCACAAGCTACCAAAGTCTAGTTGGAAGCTTGAACTATGCTACCCTAACTAGGGTGGATATTTGCTATGGAGTAAGTGTGCTTAGTCAATTCATGCACACTCCTAGGAAACCTCACATGGATGCAGCCAAGAGGATATTGAAATACTTGAAAGTAACAATTAATGAAGGTCTATATTACCCTTACACATCTGATTTGAATGTAAAGTTATTCACTGATATAGATTGGGTAGGTTCCAAAGATGATAGAAGAAGCACATCGGGATACTTATCATTTGCAGGTAAAGCTCATATCTTGGTCTTCAAAGAAGCAACCTGCAATTGCTCTTTCCTCAACCGAAGTTGAATATAGAGGTTTAGCAAATGCAACACAAGAAGCTATGTGGATCAAGACCCTATACACAGATCCAAGGATAAGCATATAGAAGTCCATTATCATTTTGTTAGGAAAAAATTGTGAGTAAGAAGATACAACTCTCCTATGTATCTACTCATATGCAATGTGTAGATATGATGACCAAATCATTTGATGGAAGCAAGCTAAATAGGTTTAAATCCATGATTGGATTGCAAGAGTGTTAGCTCAGAAAATGGTTGGTTTTAATGCACTAATGTGGTTCTATTTGGCAGGAAAGTACGTTTGATTTCAGGTACTTGAAGAATGAATTTGATGATTGATGAGAAACATGTGGAGATATTGATTGCAGGGGTGTGGAGAAAAGGGATTGAGCATGGACAAACCTCCTAAGAACATAGGAAATACTGACGTGCAGAGGAAATTAGAAGCGGCTTTGTTTCAGGGGGGAATGCTTTCTTATCAACCATCAAATACAATCGTTTGACCGATTTCTGGAATTTGATCTTCGACACCTCACCAAAAAAGAATTCAGAGATGTGGAGGTGTTCAGCCATTTCTTTGTTCTCATCCCAAAGGCATGGCTGTTTTAATTGTCAGAGAATAAAAAACAAATTGGCAGCTTTCTGTTTTGTGTGCAGAAGGGAGGAAGTTACTTTTGTTTTTTATTACAAGGGTTGTGTGGTCTATTTTCAATTGGAGGGATTGGAACCTTTATGGGGGCGGCAGCAAAAAAGGGTCGGGGGGCTCTCTTACTCTCTGGCTCTCCATTCTTCTTCGCAGAAAAAGGGAGGGGCACACATTTTTTTTCGTGGTGAAAAAGGGGGTGTGGAGGTATGCATATACAGAGCCGGGGGGGAAAGGCATTTCGGCGGGTTCTTTCTCTCGTGCATGTTTGGGCAGGCTGGTGGTCTGTCATACCTAGTAGGAGAAGGGCGAGGAAAGGGAGGCAGGTGCACGGGAAGGATCTAAAAAGGCTGACTTTGGATTTTGGCAGCCTTCGCGAAGGGAAGGAAGTCGAAGGAGGGAAGCACGGACTCGATGCTCAAAAGGGATGGATGCTTGGCAGAGGAGGGGGAGTCACGGAGCTGCCTTTAGAAAAAAAACTGGGAGGTTCGATGGGGAAAATGAACGGTTACAGAGGCCAACCTAGGTTTTGGGTTCAATTTCTTGGGTTGTGCTGTCGATGGATTAGGAGATCCTGTTGCTGCATACATAGATGAACACGTCCACCCTGGTCGGGTCTCTATCTCCTCTATTATCGGGAATGGTGGTAAACTGAGCATCGATGCAGAGAAGAACTGCTGTGCTATAGCAGCTCAAGCCACACTTTGAGCTTCTGGGGTCACATCTGTGGGAGTTTCACTCCGTCTTAACAAGGGTCTTCCTCTAGGAAGTGGGCTAGGATTTTGAGACACCTACAAAAAAGATGCGGGTTGCTCTTCCAACTCACATTTTTATGAAGGATCATCTATCGAATTGCAGTCAAGCCGCATCCTTGTCACAAACACAAACAGGAACTAAGGCATGACTGCTGGAATCGGGAGAAGAAGCTCGATAAGAGCATAGCAACACAATTTCGTGGATGGCATAAACATTGTAAGCAGAACTGGTTTAAGAGCTCTAGAGAGCTTGGTGACAACGTGAGACAATTCAAATCCAAAAGGGATCTATAGACTGTGGGAATTCTGGAAAAGGCAGACACGGAGTACAATGATCAGGGTGTGATCTTTGGTGCAAGAGGGCGGTAATCATTTTCGTATTTTTTTGGGTTCTGTCGAGAGAAATGGGAGGTAGTTGATGGACACTATTATCTGTTGTATGATAAAGAAGGAAGGACCACGCCAGTTGCAGTGTTATCTGTTCTTTTTATGTTCCTGCTTCATCGATTTCTGCTCGGCAATCCAGCATTTGCCCAAGATCTGGTTTATTCCCCACTTAGAGGAGAGTCTGCCGCTGCGCTATTTGGGGATCTAGCCTTGTATTTTCAATTGTGATGTTGCTGCTTCCAGTGATTCAGCGACATCTTTACCATTTCTGAGTAAAACAGGAAGATGCTATGAGAAAGAACAGGGCCATCGTAGCTCCATTCTAAAGTAAAGAGAATAGTGGAGAAGGCCTCTACCCTTCCCCCTGAACGTGCAATCGACCTGCTATGCTATGATCGGAAAAAAAAAATGCTTGGAGGAACGCAACAGATAATTTTCGCAATCAAACTCGGTATGGCGCATTCTCTGTCATGTGTGGATTAGCGCTCATCTTTGAAGGGAGCACGTGTTCGACAGGGAATTGGTTTCAAACCAGTGAAGAGTTTATAGACGACACACATACGTTCTTCGGTGAAAAGGAAGAAAGGATTCAAGTTCTGAACAGAACTGGAGGCATGATGAGATGAAATTAGGAAAGAAAATTGCACGCATGGATGAGTGATACAGGTAATTGTCGGAACTGTTCGTCTAGATGGAAAGCAACTGTATAGTTTAGGTTGAGGTATCTGCAAGTTCCAATGGTTGCAAGTCCTCTGACCATCCTCATCGAATGGTATAGATTTAGGATTCTTGTTGAAGTAATATTTTCTTGAATAGCTTTTGTTATTAAGAAAAGAAAACATGACAGTAAAGAGCTCTTGTTGCAAAAATGAAGGAAGTGTGTGAATGTGTGAAAGAGGGAAGGTATGTGTAAAAGTGCATGTACTTGATTATGCATGTTGGCATCTGTAGGTGAATATCTGAGGGGGAGTGTGTGCATGTATGAGAGGGAGGAATGAATGTGTGTGGGTACAGGTGTGAAAGGGCATGTGTGCGTGCGATGGTATAAAAAGGCATGTGCGTGATGGTACGCATGTATGCACGTGTAGGGGTGTATGAGTACATGAGTGCGCAAGAGGTAAAGGGAAGAGTGGGAGGAAGAGTGAGTGCGTGAGAGTAAGAGGACTTGAGAGAGTGATAGTGCGTACGTACAAGTGTGTTTGAAGGTAAATTAGGGGCTCAAGAAATGCAATTCAATTAGGTTGAGGTGATTTGAGCACACCATAAGCATTTTTGGACATCTTTTCCCTTGGACTAAGAGAGCATACATTTTGGTGCGTTTGCCGGGAACATATGAGCTAGTGCATAGACATAGGAAGAATCCATTGCGAGATAATTGTGGGCTCTAGGTAACCCAATTGGATCGATTCCGAGGGATTTGAACAAAATAAAGTCTCGTATAATCACTTTTTCCTGGGGCATTAGAACCTAATCAAAGAGATACCAAAGGATTGAAGACTCAAGCATCTTAGGCTTGAGAAGGAGCTGTTGGTACATTTGGCAAGCCTTGATGCTTGACCAAACAGCGAGGACTTACCACATATCCATTTTTTTATCACTCTTAAAGTGCACATGAACACCCCTTGTAAAAGTCATAGACTTTAACTCTTGAAATAAAAGTAAAAGGAAAAGGATTGAGGGAATATCGTGACATTACAATTCATGCATCATAACTACTTAGTGGTTGGAATCAAATCAATCACCACCAAAAGAAAAGGAACACTTTTAGGTGGAAGAATTTCAAAATTCAAATTCATTTATGAGTATAAATAGGAGTGACTGTTAGTGCAGGGAATGACAGAGAAATATGAGCCATTGAGCCTCATGGTTGAGCTTACATTTAGCTCACATACATATGAGTAAGTCCACTTCGTCTCCTTCGGATCATACATTCATAATCATATATTGTGATCATTAGTGCAAGTTAATCTCTATCTAATGTTGTCTACTGTTATCTCATCATTTCAGTGATTTTGATTGATCGAGTTTGACTTGGGATAGGTAGCATGATTAGTCTAGTTGCTACATATAAATTGTTACTTCATTTTATTAATTAGAACTTGAGTTATGATCTTTGCAAGCTACCTATGTCTGCATATTGTCATCCTCTTGAAAATTTAGGATTACACCCCTAACTTTTTAATATCATTTCTCATCATATACTCACTCTAAATTAGTGAAATAACTTGTGATAGTTAGCTAAGGTCATCAGTTAGATGTTTCTAGAAGCTCTTGGGTCAATTGCCATGAGAGAGTGAGAACTGAGCATCTTTCTGAGAGGTTCAAGTCCAAAAATAGCAAGTTTTCAGCATCTCTCTATCTTGAAAGTTATGTGTTTTGGCACAATTGTTTGGCAATGATGCTCCAAGGTACATAGTGGGTATAAATGCATTATTTGAGAAGCTAAAGGTGTCTACTAAGGTACTTTGAAGTCACATTGGCAGGTGTAGAGCAAAATTATTGCAATATCACCTCATCTTTGGAGTGTATCCAACCATCTCCTCACAATACATGCATGCATACACACACGCCATTCTTCCTTGTGTTGTTCGCATGCTTCCGCAGACTTCTAACTCCAATAATTGGTATTAGAGCAGGTCACCGCTTCATCTAGGGCGTCGTCGACACTCCTCCGGTTGTAGTCTCAGAATTGCATGAATTTTGGTGAGCATACTCAGGGTGTTTCAGAGATCAGAACAGCTTCGATGTGTGGTGCCGAAATCGCAATCTTAGCTCGTTTCGGCCTCCAAACACACTACCACAGTGCTTGTGCAGGCTATTTCATCTTTTTGTGCCAAAGGTATATACCAGCTTCGGTTTGCCAATATAAGCGTCTCAAAGTCTGATACAGGTTTATCAGAATTCATCTGGGCAGTTATGTTCAACTTTTTGAGATACAGTCAATTCTCTACATCAAGGTATTTTAGTCATCGGCCATGGCTGAAAGCAGTGATGCATTCCGTATGTTGGTTGTTGAGGATAAGTTGGATGGTACCAACTACCTATTATGGGCTTATACGATGCAACATGTATTGGTTGCAAAAGGACTGTGGAATATTGTTCAAGGTGTTGAAAGACGTCCTATTACACCTGCAAATATAGGTACTGCAAATACACGTGCTGGAGCAGATGGAGATGGTGTTGAAGATGATGATATTTTGCAGATTCCTGTTCATGCTTCAGTTTTTGTTGTACCTATTGTAGAGCAGATTTGTTGGGATGGTAGAGATGCTCAGGCACATGCATTGATACCTTTGTCTATCAAATGTGCCATTATTCCTCACATTCGCTCTTGCAGAGAAGCTAAGGATGCTTGAGATACACTTACCACATTGTACCAAGCTAAGAATGAGGCTCGTGTTGCTTACCTTCGAAAATAGTTGGAGAGTGAGCACATGAATGAAGGTGATTCTATGGACTGTTTTTAACAAAGATCAAAGACTTGAAGGAATAGTTGATTTCTGCTGATGAAGTTATACCAGATAGCTCACTTGTGCAGACCGTTCTGAATGGTCTTCTTGATTCATATCAGAGTTTGTTCTACTCTTCGGTTGATGATGAAAGGCAATCCAAATGCCTTGTCATTTGAGGAGTTAGTCTTTGTTCTGTTGCAGGAAGATCAGTCAAGATAGAACAATTCCATTATGCATATTACAGATCAAGCTTTCGCAGCTAGTCAGAAGGGCAAAGGAAAATGGAGCTCTTCAATTAGTAAGCATAAATCTACTAATTTTGCACATTCGAAGTCCAAATGCCTTGTCATTTGAGGAGTTAGTCTCTGTTTTGTTGCAGGAAGATCAGTTGAGACAGAACATGTCCATTATGCATATTGCAGATCAAGCTTTCTCGGCTAGTCAGAAGGGCAAAGAAAAATGGAGCTCTTCAATTAGTAAGCAGAAATCTACTGATTTTGCACATTCGAAGAAGGAAGATAAAGATGAAAAGAAATCAGAAAAGCAGAAATTGTTTTGCAAGTACTGTAAAGGAAATGATAATATCATAAAGAACTGTTCTAAATTGGCTGCAAAAGAGGCAAAGAAAATAGAGGTTGGAATGGTTGTTGCAGAGGCATCTACTCCAAAAACAAAGTCTGCTAACCTTGTGCAGGATGAAGAATGGGTGTTTACTATTGTTTGCAGTTTTAACCCATCTTCTCATGAGCAGTGCATGTCTGCAGTAGACTTAGATGTTTGGTACTTTGATAGTGGGGCGACCAAACATATTACCTCGCAGCGCAGTTTCTTCTCCTCACTCGAGCCTGCCCCTACACGGAATACTATCACATGCGCCAACAACTCCTCTTATCCTGTAATGGGAGTTGGTAAGATCATTCTCACTACTGCTGATGGTAGTTCTTTCACTTTTTCAGATGCTTTATTTGTGCCAGGGATCAAGAAGAATCTGTTATCAGTTTTTGCATTAGCCAAGCTTGGCTTGGTTGTGAAATTT
Organism: Ceratopteris richardii; assembly: GCA_020310875.1. Taxonomy (NCBI): domain Eukaryota; kingdom Viridiplantae; phylum Streptophyta; class Polypodiopsida; order Polypodiales; family Pteridaceae; genus Ceratopteris; species Ceratopteris richardii. The sequence goes on from CM035410.1 coordinate 174,721,176, forward strand.
GTTGATGACAGATGTATAGTTCATGATTTGTCAAATGGGGATGTTATTATTGCTTCTAGCATTTTATGTCATGGGCTCTATAAGCTCATAGACTATGAAAAATTGGTGAAAGATTTGGCATGTGCAGTAGGCACCCGGTAAACATGTATGTGAAGGCTGTATTTTAGGCAAAATGCAGTGTTCCTCATTTCCAAAAGATGGTTCAATTCGGGCTAGTCAAAAATTGCAGGTTGTTCATAGCGATGTCTGTGGTCCTATGTAAACACCATCTTTTGGAAATTATCTTTATTTCATGACTTTCATTAATGATTTTTCTAGGCATGCATGGGTATATCCACTCAAAGCAAAGTTTGAAGTGTTTATGTGCTTCAAACAGTTTCCGACTCTGGCTAAAAATATGTCAGCATGTAAAATGGGTACCCTCCATTCTGATCGAGGGAGAGAATATATGTCTTTTGATTTTAATGCATTTCTGGCTTAACGTGGGATAAAACACCAGTGTACAGTGTTGTATACACATCAACAGAATGGAGTTGTTGAACAGAAGAATAGGTCACTCATGGAGATGGCAAGGTGTATGGTCAAGAGTCAGGCCTTACCACATAGTTTGTGGCTTGAGGCTGTTATGTGTGCAGCATATGTACTTAATAGGTGTCCCACTAAAGAACTGGATTCTATCACTCCATATGAGGCTTGGCATGATCGCAAGCCATCTGTTTCTCATGTCCATGCTTTTGGTTGTCTGGCATATGCATTAGTGCTTAAACAACATTGCAGAAAAATGGATGATAAAGCAGTAAAATGTATTTTTGTTGGGTACAGTTTTGAAAGTAAAGGCTATCGTTTGTATCATCCACATACTAAAAGCATTCTTGTTAGCCGTGGTGTTGTTTTTGTGGAAGATGTTATTTAGCCATTGCTTTCATGTACTAAGGAGACATCTGTTAGCTCCAAAGACATGTATGATACTTTGCTACCTCTTTTTACAAGGGGAAAGTCTAGTGCTGGTCCTAATGAGGCAACTTCTCAGCCTTTGCAGGTTTCATGTGATGATGCAGATCATTTCATTTCTGATCCAGATTTACATGACACACTTGTTGATGAGAGAGTTGATATTGAGCAGGCAAAAACTATGCCAAAATGGCTGGTGCAAACTTTGCATGAGAGCAAATTAGATGCATCTCTGTCATATCATACTCGATCACGCTCTCATAGTGCCTCTTTTGCATCATATTATTATGCTATGGCTGCCTCTAGTCTCTGTGATGAGACTGAACCTATTTCATTTGATGAAGCACAAAATTTTGAACCTTGGATGGCTCGAATGCAATCTGAATATGATGCTATAATGAAGAATGCTAGTTGGTCTTTATGTGACTTGCCTCTTCGCAAGAAGGCCATTGGCACAAAGTGGGTATACAAGCTAAAGCGTAAACATGATGGAACAGTTGACAGGTATAAGGCTAGGCTTGTTGCAAAGGGTTATGCGTAGGAAAGAGGCATTGATTTTGATGAGACCTTTGCACCTACTTGCCGAATGACTACTGTTCGTAGCATATGTGCACTTGAAGCTCATCATGGTGGGAATGTACATTAGTTGGATATCAAAACAACATTTCTCAATGGTGACTTGCATGAAGAAGTGTATGTTTTTCAGACATATGGCTTTGTGCAAAAAGGGCATGAGAACCAGGTGTGCAGGTTAAAGAAGGCATTATATGGTTTAAAGCAAGTACCACGTGCTTGGTATGAAAAGATACATGCCTATCTAATTGCACATGGTTTTGAGAAGATTCCAACTAAAAGCACGTTATATGTTAAGCGTGTTAATGATGTACTTCTGATCATTGTGGTTTATGTTGATGACATGCTGCTCACTAGTCCTCATGAGAGGCATATTGCTGATTTTAAGGTTGATTTGCATGCCTCATTTTAGATGTCTGATTTGGGGCATTTGCATCACTATTTGGGCATTCAATTTATGCACGTTGATGGTGGAATGGCTTTCTATCAAACAAAATATAATGACACATTATTGCAGTGTTTTGGCCTTTAAGACTGTAAACCTATTGCCACTCCTATGGAAACAGGTTTATGACTAAGTCTTCATTATGTTGGTGATGCATTTGATGTTGTTCTCTATCAACAGGCTATTGGATGCTTGATTTACTTATGCATTACTCAGCCAGATATTCAGTTTGTTGTCTCATAGATGAGCAGGTTTGTGCATTCTCTAGGAGTCAAGCATCGGTAGGTGGTTAAGTGCATCTTTTGCTACTTGAGTGGTAATCGGCTACTTGGTTTGTTTTATCCCAAGGGGGGGATCACTACCGCCAGATTTGCCTGATTTTTCTGACTCTGATTGGGCTGGTTGTTATGACACTCGTGTGTCCACTAGTGGTTTTTGCTTCATGCTTGGTAGCTCATGCATATCTTGGCTGAGCAAGAGGCAGCCTACTGTGGCCACTTCAAGTTGTGAGGCTGAGTATAGGGCAACTTTCACAGCGACTGTTAAGTATGTGTGGCTCAGACGCCTTATGGCTGATTTGGGTGTTGGTCAGTCTTCTGCCACCACCATCTTCACTGACAGTCAGAGTGAATTGGCAGCTGCAAGGAACCCTGTGTTCCATGCTCGCACTAAGCACATTGAGGTGCATTATCATTATGTCACGGAGAGGTTCTCTGTTGGGGAGATCAGCTTGGCATTTGTGCCCACACAGGAGAACATTGTAGACCTTTTTACGAAGGCTCTGCCTAGGGAGAAGTTTGAAGCTTTTTGCAAAGCTTTGGGCTTACTTCCTTTTGTGGATTGATTCCACATAGCTTCACACTTCCTTATACATGAGTGCAAGCTCCTTGTTCACCGCATCACTCCCAGGGGGGATATGTTGATATATTTAGGTAGTGATGTGTGTGAACACACTAGGACCATCGGGGCAATTTTTTCCCTCTTTAGGGGGTTTTTTTCCCCCGGCTTGTATATATGCCTATTGCCCTAATGAGCTACTTATCTTTGTACATTCTCTAGTAATACATTCAGTATTGTGTGTTGTGCTCCAAGCTTCTTCTTCTTCCTTGTGTTGTTCACGTGCTTCCGCAGACATCTAACTCCAACACTCCTTTGCTCAGTGATAGTCAGAGTGCCATTGCATTGGCTAAGAATCCGGTATATCATGCAAAGACCAAGCACACTGAGGTGCGATATCACTTCATTATAGACCGCTTAGCCATTGAGCGCATTATTCTTGAGAAGGTTTATACTCGAGATAATGTTGCACATGCTTTGACTAAAACTCTATCATAGGATAGTTTTCAACACTGTTGTCACTTGATTGGGGTTACTTGATTGATGATCTTACACAGTTAATTGTATATTGTGTAACATGCCCATTAGATGGGAGGTATACTTTGTATACTTACACTCAAGTATTCTTTATCATTCTTTATTTTTCTCCCATAGAAAATTTGGCCATATTGGCTTTTAGTGGGAGATTGTTACCATTAGTGTCCATGTGAAAGTCCAAATGGCTGTCGGACACTTTTGTATATGTTCTTTAATAAAACATGTAGTGGCCTTATCAGCCACAGATTGTAAGCTCAAACACATTTGTAATACCCAAGAAATCTATGTTCATGTTGTCTATGTATTGTATTTTTTGCTTATTCTGTAGGCTTTGTGCTGAGTATATGTGCGACATTTGGATCTAGATTTTCTATGTTGAGGGTATCATTGTGGAGCTCTCGAGAAGGAGAGTCCATTGAGGTACATCGCTATCAAAATGCTTCATGATTGTGCATATCTATCATTCAATCTAAGTCGCTTTGTAGTGGATGGGGGTATTGATGGTGCACCTGACATAGAAGTTATAGGAGGACTAGAAATAAGAATCATACTAGAACTAGAACTTGCAACATTTCACAACACCACTTGTGTTAGTTACATTTTGAGCATTTTTGGTTGTAATAAGACATATTTCAACATTTTTCATAATATTTAGCAATCCCTTCTAATGCATGGCACACCATGTATGCCCACAATGGTTAGTTGGAACCATTCAACTTATCGTGAATGACCAACATGCAAAATATACAATCTTCCATGGCTAGTGATTATACCTTGATGTAGAAAAATGACTATTCCTTAAAAAGGTTGAAAAAAAATATCCTATGGAGCTCCACTACACCTGTTACACAATTTAGGGTGCTTGTATTAGCAAATAGAAATCCAAACAAAAAATGATACAAAAGGATAAAATTTGGTATGTAGTCACTATGATAGTGAGGCCAAAACAAGCTCAAATTAGATTTTGAGCTGAACATAAATCTTAAAGTTGTTGTTTAGTGTATCACCACAATGATTAGCAAACTAAGACACTAAGTGGGCATGTACTAATGGTGCATCTCAAAAAGTGACAAATTCTCTGATACCACTTGTTGGAGTTTGGGGAGTGGGGACACACACACAAGGACAACACAAAGAAGAAGGATAATCGTAAGAGCAAAATACACAATATATCACTAAATTTAAAATGCACAAACATATGTATCATATTACGGTTCTGAGTGCATATACAAACGAAGGGGGGAAACCTTAGAAAGAGGGAAAAAATGCCTTGATAGTCCTAGGTATGTTCACACACATGACTACTAAAATTATAGTAACATCCTCCCCCTTGAACTTTATGTGTCTTTGGGAAGGTACAAGATGCATTATATCTTTGATTGACAAGATAATGGATTTAACTTTGGTGTGCTCATTCATCATAGACCACATCTTGACTAAGAAATGGTTTTCTATGTGCCTAGATACTAGACTCACATTTATATCCTACGGAGATATTATTTTTTATTAAGGGTATTAAGTTAGGTCTTGTTGAAACATGTATATATGCAATAATAAAAACATTCAAAAATTTTGAAATGCATAATTGAAGGTTTTATTTACTTGAATATACTTCTTTAGTTCGGATGCCCCTGAATGTCTTTATATAGATCAAATTTAGAATATGAACTACTACATTGAATGCTTCTCTCTAGAGGGACTAAAAAATGTCATGATCCTTTAACATGAAGCAATATTTCAACTATTATTTGATTTTATTTCTCAACAACATAACCTTTTTTTAGATATGTGAACAATACTGTGCTACCATTTGATGCCATGCTTCCTTTAGTAACTACTGAAATTTATTGACAAGAATTATTTGCATTTTTTAGAATGTAACTTCTCAAGTTGTATACCTATTTCATTTTGGGCCATCTTGTGCCAAACTTTAGATTCATCAAAAGCATTAAACTTCCTTCGGATAAAATATAGCCATGTCCTTCTATCATAATCTTTGATTATTAGTTCAAAGTAGAAAGATCCTCCCAAAGTAGGTATATATATTTTATTGAAGAGATCAACATGTACCAATTATAGAAGAGCTTGAGTTTGACTATTCCTCTCCCATGGAAATGCCTTTCATTGCTTCTTGTCCATCGTGCAAGCTACCATGACCTTGGCTTGCATCCACTTGAGAATAACATATCCAAGGTGATCATGTCACTAATACCAAGATCTACTAGTACCTTTGTCTTTTGCAATAACGAGGGAACTAAACTCATACATGTTCTGTTTCTACATTCTACTGAGATTAATGCTTGATCCATAAAAAAATTATGCACTTCATTCTTTTGAAGAGTGCTTAAAGACCATAATCCATCATGGAGAAAATTAATAAAAAAGTTCTTTACAATGTAAGAACATGCAATATATCAAAAACTTCTCATTCTACACTAGTGGCAACAATAAAATAAATGGTTTCAATCCCTTAAATTGGACATTTGGGATTGTTTCCCATCACTGCATTGATGGTTTATAATAGTGTTATTAAGGAAATATACCATTTTTTATTGTTCTTCATATAGAAAGATGTTCCACTTTCTAATATCCAAGGTCCATCATTATGAGCCTAGATAGATGTACATACCATTTCTATAATAACCCATCACTTTATGTTGTTGGCATATTCCTTATTGTTTGATATGGATTTGGCAACACCAATCCTCTCACAAGCTTGCTTCTTTTTCTAATACTTGATGGTGTGACCCTTATTTTCATAGTAGTAGTAGTAGCTACTAGTGTTTTTATTTTTCTTTGACTTCTTGGTCGAGTTATTAGAATAGACTTCTTAATTTTCATCATTTGAGAATGCAACAACATTCAAACCTTGATGATTCTTTAATCATATCTCTCCTTCTAGCATTAACTCTTCAAATGGATGGGTCTAACATGAATGGTTAAGTTATCATTGGTCAATCATACTTTTTCCAAAAGAACTCACATAGATATTTGAACCAATTCTTATAGTATTACACTAACATTGATGTCAACTTGTTGACCTTTTTTGTTGGGTGTGTGTAGAAGTGTGAGAGACACACAAGAAGCACACACAAGGAGCACAAACGTAGTAAGACACACAAAGAAGATGGATGGATGGAATAGCTCTCTCTATTGACAATGAACTGAACTGAAGTAAGATTTGAATAATAACCCTAAGTACAAAGTACCACCACATATGAGTGTATCAAGTATGTGGTACCATGGGGAAAAAACCTCTAGCAAACACTATAGTAAAAAGTGCCCATGTATAGGGAAAAGGTTCACATCAAAGTTACTCAAGGAACACATGAGTGTAACAAACCCCCCTGGAGCGAATGATGTGAACACATATAGGGAGTGACAAATCAGCCCGCATAAGGTAATAAGACTAAAGCTTTGTGAAAAGCTTCAAAATTTTCTCGTGGAAGAGCTTTGGTGAATATGCCTGCCACATTATATTGTGTAGGAACATATACCAAATCAATATCTATTGCATGAAGGCGCTCTCTCACATAGTGATAATGAACCTCAATATGTTTGTTTTGTGCATGAAACATTGGGTTTTGTGCAACAACCAATGCACTCTGACTATCAGTGAGAATATGTGTAGCTACATCAATCTCCATGCAAAGATCCATCAATAGGTGTCTCAGCCATATACACTTCACTGTAGCTATGAAAAATGCCCTGTAGTTAGCTTCACAACTTGATGTCACCACTGTAGGTTGCTTCTTACTCAACCAAGATATGCATAGTTGCCAAGGAAAAAGCAATTACCACTAGTTGATATGCGAGTATCATAACAACCAGCCCAGCCACTATCTGTAAAAGCATGCAAGCATGGTTGAATATCTCTTGCATAAAAGAGACCTAAGCTCAAAGTGTTGTTGAGATATATGAACAAACATTTCACCGCTTGCCAATGCTTAGTGTCGAGGCTATGCATGAATCGACTCAACTAGGAAATTGCATACTGTATATCCGGCCTTGTGTTGCATGCATATATAAGACATCCCACAGCTTGCTATACAGCTTGTTGATAAAGAGAAGTGTCAAATGCATCACTGGAATCCTCAACTAAGAACATAAATCGTGTCTCAACTAGTGTGCACTCTCACTTGCAATCCTCAAAGTCAAAACATTGAAGTAGTTTTTTGACATACTTTGCTTGATGCATAACAATTCTGTTGGTGCAAGTGCCAAGCCTTCACACTTATCTAGGCATTAGAAGCATTATGTGCAGATGCTTGAAGACCCATGAGAACCATTGCTTATGGTTTTCACCATTAACTCTTGTAAAAGTCACTTGACTTAGAAGAATCTTTGTAAATGCCAATATATTTAGGTAGTGATGTGTGTGAACACTCTAGGACCGTCGGGGCACTTTTTCCCTCTTTAGGAGGTTTTTTCCCCCGGCTTGTATATACACCTATTGCCCTAATGGGCTACTTATCTTTGTACATTCTCTAGTAATACATTCAGTATTGTGTGCTGTGCTCCAAGCTTCTTCTTCTTCCTTGTGTTGTTTGCATGCTTCCACAGATGTCTAACTCCAACAATTGGTATCAGAGCAGGTTGCCACTTCATCTAGGGCAACGTCTACACCTCTCCGGTTGCAGTCTCATATTCGCACAAAATTTGGTATGTATGCTTCGAACACACTATCATAGTGCTTATGTAGGCTATTTTGTCTTTTTGTGCCAAAGGTATATACCAGTTTTGGTTCCCTAGTATAAGCGTCTCAAAGTCTGCTACAGGTCTAGCAGAATTCATCTGGGTAGTTCTCTTCAACTTTTTGAGATAGTCAATTTTCTACATCAAGGTAATTTAGTCACCGGCCATGGCTGAAAGCAATGATGTATTCCATATGTTGGATGTTGAGGATAAGTTGGATGGTACCAACTACCCGTTATGGGCTTATATGATGCGACATGTATTGGTTGTAAAAGGATTGTGGAACATTGTGCAGGGTGTTGAAAAACCTCCTATCACACCTGCAACTGTTACAATTGCAGGTACTCAAGCTGATGCAGAAGGTGTTAAAGATGATGATATTCTGCATATTCTTGTTTGTGCTACAATTTCTGCTGCACCTACTACATAGCACATTTGTTGGGATGGCAGAGATATCCAGGCACATGCATTGATAGCTTTGTCTATCAAACATGCCATTATTCCTCACATTTTCTCTTGCAGAAGAGCTAAGGATGCTTGGGATACACTTACCACATTGTACTAGGCTAGGAATGAGCCTCGTGTTGCTTACCTTTGAAAACAGTTGGAGAGTGAGCACATGAATGAAGGTGATTCTATGGACAATTTTCTAACAAAGATCAAAGACGTGAAGGAACATTTGATTTTTGCTGATGAGGTTATACCAGATAGCTCACTTGTGCAAACCATTCTGAATGGTCTTCCTCATTCATATCAGAGCTTTGCTTCTACTCTTCGGTTGATGATGAAAGGCAATCCAAATGCCTTGTCATTTGAGGAGTTAGTCTCTGTTCTATTGCAAGAAGATCAGTCTAGGTAGAACAGGTCCATTATGTGTGTTGCAGATCAAGCTTTCCTGGCTAGTTAGAAGGGCAAAGGAAAATGGAGCTCTTCAACTAGTAAGCAGAAATCTGCAAATGTTGCACATTCGAAGAAGGAAGATAAAGATGAGTAGAAATCAAAAAAGCGAAAATTGTTTTTCAAGTACTATAAAGGGAATGATCATATCATAAAGAGCTATCCAAAACTCGTTGCAAAAGAGGCAAAGAAAAAGGAGGCTGGAATGGTTGTTGCAGAGGCCTCTGCACCAAAAACAGAGTCTCCTAATCTTGTGCAGGAAGAAGAATGGGTGTTTACTACTGTTTGCAGTTTTGACCCATCTTCTCATGAGCAGTGCATGTATGTAGTAGACTCAGATGTTTGGTACTTTGACAGTGGGGCGACCAAACACATTATCTCGTAGCGCAATTTCTTCTCTTCACTCAAGCCTACTCCTACATGGAATACTGTTACATGCACCAAGAACTCCTCTTATCTTGTTATGGGAGTTGGTAAGATCATTTTGACTACTGTTGATGGTAGTTCTTTCACTTTTTCATATGCTTTGTTTGTGCCAAGGATCAAGAAAAATCTGTTATCAGATTTTGCATTAGCCAAGATTGACTTGGTTGTGAAATTTGTTGATGACAGGTGTATAGTTCATGATCTGTCAAATGGCGATATCATTATTGCTTCTGGCATTTTATGTCGTGGGCTATATAAGCTCATAGACTATGAAAGATCTGTAAATGATTCGGCATGTGCATTACATGATTCTCAGGCTATGTCAGATGCAAAGCTTTGGCATGCACACTTTCGTCATCTAAATTTTGCTAGTTTTCTACACCTGCAGAAATTTGAAATTGTGTCCTCTTTGACCAAACTTGAGGCACCTGAAAAACATGTTTGTGAAGGCTGTATTTTGGGAAAAATGCAGCGTTCCTCCTTTCCAAACGATGGCTTAGTTTGGGCTACTCAAAAATTGCAGTTTCTACATAGTGATGTCTGTGGTCCTATGCAGACACCTTCTTTTGGAAATTATCTTTACTTCATGACTTTCATCGATGATTTTTCTAGGCATGCATGGGTATATCCATTGAAGGCAAAGTCTGAAGTGTTCATGTGCTTCAAACAGTTTTTGGCTTTGGCTGAAAATCTGTCAGCATGTAAAATGGGCACCCTCCGTTCTGATCGAGGGGGGGAATATATGTCTTCTGATTTTAATGCATTTCTAGCTGAACATGGGATAAAACACCAGTGCACAATGCCATATACACCTCAATAGAATGGAGTTGCTGAACGAAAGAACAGGTCACTCATGGAGATGGCGAGGTGTATGGTCAAGAGTCAGGCTTTACCACATAGTTTCTAGCTTAAGGCTATCATGTGTGCAGCATATGTACTTAACAGGTGTCCCACTAAAGCAATGCACTCTATCACTCCATATGAGGCTTGGCATGATCGCAATCCATCTATTGCTCATCTGCATGTTTTTGGTTGTTTGGCATATGCATTAGTGCCTGAACAACATCACAAAAAAATGGATGATAAAGCAGTAAAATGTAATTTTGTTGGGTACAGTTCTGAAAGTAAAGGCTATCGTCTATGAACGCATCCTGGTTAGCCGTGATGTTGTTTTTGTGGAAAGATTCTATTTAGCCATTGCTTTCATGTACTAAGGAGACATCTGCTAGCTCCAAAGACATGTATGATACTTTGTTGCCTCTTTTTACAGGTGGACAGGCTAGTGCTGGTCCTAATGAGACAACTTCTCAACCTTTGTAGGTTTCATGTGGTGATGCAGTTCATTCCATTTTTTATGCAGATTTACATGATGCACTTGTTGATGAGAGAGTTGATATTGAGCAAGCAAAAAGTATGCCAAAATGGCTGGTGCAGACTTTGCGTGATAGCACCTCTGTCCTATTGTACTCGCTCAGCTCTCATAGTGCCTCTTTTGCATCAGATTGCTATGTTATGGCTACATCTAGTCTCTGTGATGAGAATGAGTCTGTTTTGTTTGATGAAGCACAAAATTCAAAAAATTGGATGGCTGTTATGCAATCTGAATATGATGCAATAATGAAGAATGGTACTTGTTCTTTATGTGACTTGCCTCTTGGCAAGAAGGCCATTGGCACTAAGTGGGTATACAAGCTGAAGCTTAAACCTGATGGTACAGTTGATAGGTATAAGGCTAGGCTTGTTGCAAAGGGTTATGCACAGGAAAGAGGCATTGATTTTGATGAAAGCTTTGCTCTTACTTGTCGAATGACTACTATTTGTAGCATCTGTGCACTTGTAGCTCATCATGGTTGGAATGTACATCAGTTGGACATTAAAACAACATTTCTGAATGGTGAGTTGCATGAAGAAGTGTATGTTTTTTAGCCCCGTGCCTTTGTGCAGAAAGGGCATGAAAACCTGGTGTGTAGGTTAAAGAAGGCATTATATGGTTTAAATCAAGTACCATGTGTTTGGTATGAAAAGATACATATCTATCTCATTGCACATGGTTTTGAGAACAGTCCAACTGAAAGCACCTTATATATTAAGCGTGCTAATGATGTACTTATGATCATTGTTGTCTATGTTGATGACATGCTGCTCACTGGTCCTAGTGAGAACCATATTGCTGATTTTAAGGCTGATTTGCATGCCTCATTTGAGATGCCTAATTTGGGGCATTTGCATCACTATTTGGGCATTCAGTTTATGCACATTGATGGTAGAATGGCTTTGTGTCAAATGAAATATATTGACACATTATTGCAATGTTTTGGCTTTGAAGACTGTAAACACATTGCTACTCCTATGGAGATAGGTTTACGATTGAGTCTTCATGATGCTGGAGATGCATTTGATGTTGTTCTCTATCATGAGGTTGTTGGGTGCGTGATTTACTTATGCGTTACTCGGCCAGATATTCATTTTGATGTCTCACAGAGAGGAGGTTTATGCATTGCCCATGAGTCAAGCATTGATAGGCGGTTAAGCACATCTCTCGCTACTTGAGTGGTACTTGCCTACTTGGGTTGTTTTATCCCAAGGGGGGATTGCTATAGCCAGATTTGCATGCTTTTTCTGACTCTGATTGGGTTGGTTGCTATGACACTCATGTGTCCACTAGTGGCTTTTGCTTCATGTTTGGTAGCTCATGTATATCTTGGTTGAGCAAGAAGCTGCCTACTGTGGCCACTTCCAGTTGTGAGGCTGAGTATAGGGTAGCGACTGTTGAGTGTGTGTGGTTGAGATGCCTTATGGCTGATTTGGGTGTTGGTCAGTCTTCTACCACCACCATCTTCACTGACAATCAGAGCGCATTGGCAATTGCGAGGAACCCTATGTTCCATGCTCGCACTAAGCACATTGAGGTGCATTATCATTATGTCAGGGAGAGGTTCTCTGCTGGGGAGATCAACCTCGCATATGTGCCCACACAGGAGAACATTATAGACCTTTTCACGAAGGCTCTACCTAGGGAGAAGTTTGAAGCTTTCCACAAAGCTTTGGGCTTACTTCCTTTTGTGGAGTGATTTCCACATAGCTTGGCACTTCCTTATACATGAGTGCCAACTCCTTGTTCACCGCATCACTCCCAAGGGGGATTTGTTGATATATTTACGTAGTGATGTGTGTGAACACTCTAGGACCGTCGGGGCACTTTTTTCCCTCTTTAGGAGGTTTTTTTCCCTCGGGTTGTATATACACCCATTGCCCTAATGGGCTACTTATCTTTGTGCATTCTCTAGTGATACATTCAATATTGTGTGTTGTGCTCCAAGCTTCTTTTTCTTCCTTGTGTTGTTCGTGTGCTTCCGCAGACATCTAACTCCAACATGGAAGTGCATTTGAATTTCAAAATTCAAATGTGAAGAGAGTCACTATAAAAGTCACTTCAAAGCTCGCGGCCTGTGTGCCTCCAATTTTTGAGCATATTGTATATCATGTGTTGAAGTTAAGAGGCTCACATTATAGCCTACACTTCTCACTATCATTGGGAAATATTCTTCATGCCAATGATTATGTACAACATTTTTATATAATACATCTTATCATTGATCATTTCTATTCTCCATCTTTGCCATTTTCACTCAGAATAGTGTACTTGTCTTGCTCATGTCTCAGTCATTACTCCATGATTTTCAATGTTCTATGGCTCATTGGAATCAGATCTAAGCCTACTACAACCAGACATATTTTGAAGGCATTTCATTTAGCAAATTGGGAGAAAAGCATCTCGAAGTAGTCATTGGTCTTTCTCTACACATCTCCTAAAAAGTCAGGGGTAATGTTTTACTTTCTAAATTGATTGCTCTGTGTATAGTCAATCAGTTTAAGTGATTCCACTTGGAATAATTAGCTCTTTAAGCTAATTAGATACCATCATAAGGAAGTTTTCTAATTGCTACTGTGTTGGGAGTACTGAGCTTAAGAACCAGTAGGTGTGTGAACCAAAATAGCAAGCTTTTGATGACTTGTGACTTATGAAGTTATCTGTTTTGGATTAATCATTACATTCATCATCTCCAAAGTACATAGGCACTTATTTAGTGTCATTGGAAAGCCAAAAGGGCCTACAACCCAAATCTAAAGTAATATAGGGCTGGTATAGAGCAGGGATTAACAGTACCAACTCATTTCTTGAGGTGTCCATTCATCTTTCCCAACAGTGGTATCAAAGCAACTTGAGGTAAAATGGGAGATGGTTTTCCTTCTTTTATTGATAAATTGGATAGGAACAACTACCAAGCATGGTCCTTGAGGATGAAGACGTACTTGTAAGGAAGGATTCTCTATGGATACATATCAGGAGATGAGGAGATGCCCATTTTCAGAAGCAAAGGACAACCTACAAGAGAGGAGCATGAAAGACTCAATTCATGGTGTGCCAAAGATGCATTAGCAAGGTCATATTTACTTAACTCTATCTCTGACGTCCTTCTTCCACACATTAGGAACTATAAGACATCCCAACAGACTTGGGATACATTGTCATCATATTTTTCTTCCAACACAAGGGCTAGGAAGAACCAATTGTGGATTGAGTTTACTACTCAAAGAAAACAACCCAAGCAAAGCATTTCAGAGTATGTGACTAAAGTTAAGGATGTGGCTGATCAAATGGCAAGCATAGGAGAGGAGATTGAAGAGGAGCAGATAGTGAGGCAAGTAATCAATGGCATCAAGGCAGATGACAAATGGGAAAGCTTCACAACTGACATGGACTTGTACATGGACATGCAGATTCCAGATCTTACCACACTCGTGGGGCAACTCTTTACCCATGAGGCCAAGCTCAACAAAAATGGAGATTCATCAAGAGGTAATAACTCTTCTGCCCTATACACAGATAAAGGCAAGTCTAAAGAGAAAGGGAAAAGCAAAAAGATTGAGGATGAAGGTACTACTTCTCAAGCTAACTATGCAGGGAGAGGTAGGAACTCAAGAGGTAGGGGCAGAGGAGTTAAGCAAGGTAGGGGGAGACCTTTCAACTCTTCCCCATGTAATATTTGTGGTTTATCAAATCACACCATAGATGAGTGTTACACGAACTTCAAGAATCAGAGAGGTAGAGGTTTCCAAAGAGGTGGCTACACACAATCAAGAGGAAGATTCAACCATCATCAAGTCTACAACAACAACTACAACAACAATTACAATAACAACTACCAAGGAGGCTACAAATCACAGAAAGACTACAACAATTACACGGAGGAACAAGAGGACTCCCTTTTGATTATGATTATGAATTCAAAGCAAGGTATGAATGATGACAATCTCTTCTACATTGACCCAAGATGTTCAAACCATGTGGCAGGCAATGTGCCATCCAAATCACTTGATGGGATGACCCCATATGAAGCATGGCATGGTAGAGGGCCATCACTTGATCATTGCACGATCTTTGCATGTGTTGCTTATGTACATATCCCATTGTTGAGCCCATAAAAGTCATAATGGTCAAAGTCAACTATAGTCAAAGTCAATTGTAGTCAAAGTCAAAATATCAAATTCAAAAGGTCAAAGTCAACAAGGTCAAAGTCAACAAGGTCAATGTCAAAGTCAACATGGGTGAAGTCAAAGTGTTCAAAGTTGGAGGGTCAAAGTGCACAGATAGTGCACAATTAATTGTCCACAAAGGGCAAGATTGCAAAAAGTTGGTTGCAGGTTGTAGAGGTATTTCTGTAATTTATGTAAGGTTCAAAGTGTTTTTAAAGTGTTTTGGAAGGTTCAGGTGAACCCTCTCTTATGTGCACATTTGAGGAATTAAAGGGCAAAATGTGAAGGTATGTGAATCAGAAGCGTACACCGAAGTGAAAGTATGGCCCCCCAATTACATTTTTTGTTTTAATCTAACGTCACTACAGGACAAAATAGCGATTCGTTGGCTACCCACTTTTGGAGACAATCTTGGGACATCAAAGTGAGCACCAAGATACTCTTGCAGTTAGGAGCGTACGTGAATCGACACTCAAATCAAGGCAAGGACTATTATTGGACTAAGCAAGACAAGGAAGAGTGAGCATAGTCTAAGCTAGGCAAGAGAGAGAAGTGCAAGAGACACACAATGTGCGACGCAGAGAAGTGAAGTGCAAGGTGTGCATGAAGAGTGACTAAGGAAGTGTGCAGAGAAGGACTAAGCTATTCACCCAAGGACCCCAAGGTCTCATTGAAGCTGTGTGCGTGCCGACAGAAGGTGTCCATCCCTCCCCCTTATTGGAAGCTTGGTGCAAGGTGTGCACAAGTGCAGGCTTGGAGAAGGTGGAGGTCTAATGTAGAGAAGGACGGTAGCAACAAGACCCTTGGGTATTTGATATTTTGTGATTGAGCATTCTGTGGGATTTTGCACAGAAGCATTGGATTGTATTGTGCATCACCATTGTATTTGTCTTCTTATAATCAATCGACAGAGGCTTCCAGTGTGTATCTTTCTTCTTGTCTTTCCCTTTTCTCCTACAAACACTCAAATCCCTTCTTGTCCAAGAATCCCCCAACAAAATTTGGCACGCACGGTGGGACTCCAAGGAGACTTGATCATAGGAGAAGCCAAGTGTAAAGGGTAGAAGAGTTCAAGTGTTGACAGTACTACTTCATCAGAATAAGAGGTAAATATTCTTATGAATTATCTCATACTAAGAGGGCTATGAGCAGCTCATGACCGCAACCTGGTCCCAAACATTGAGGATCACCTGCAAAGCTACAAAAAGGAAGGTTGTTAGAAGATCCTCCAGTCCACTTTTGTCAACCTCATCAGTAAAGAGCATGGCAGGTCAGGTAGACTTGGAAACACTACTATCAAGATTAAATATAAAATTTCCTTCTTTCAAAGTCCTAGCTCAGGAAGATCTGGATGAGCATATCAGAAGGTTTTTAGCACTATGCAAAACTAGAGGCTTAATGGGAAGAGAGGATGCATGTTTGATACTCTTCCCTGCCACATTAGAAGGGTTAGCAGATAAATGGTTCAGCTAGTTTGCTGAGAACCATTTTAAACTTGGGACTTAATGAAAGATGCATTCAAAACTGAATTCCAACATGGAAATACTACAGAGATCATCATAGAGGAATTAGAAAACTTGAGACAAGGTCCAGGTGAAAAATTTCTAGAGTTTGTAACTAGGGCCAAAGCACTAATGGCTAAGTTGCCTGATCCTCCACATGATTTTTTTGTTAAGAAATGGTTAGCTAAGCCACTTCCAGTGACCACCCAATGTAAAATCAAGGAATTAGTGTTGCCCATAGCCTCCATAGAGGAGTTCATCGACACAACTACACGATTGGAGCAGATAAGGCAATAGTATGGAGCAATTTCTTCTCAATTAACCTATTCTACAGAAATGGAGGATCCAGTAATCCAGCTAAGAAAAGAGTTGGAGGGCTTAAAAAGGAATAAGCCCCTCAAAGAGGAGGAGAATGTTGTTACTCAGTTGAGGAGGGAGATTGAGGCATTAAAGCTCCAAAAGGAGGAGGAAGCCCAAGCAGAGGAATTGGCTCAATTGCGATAGGAGTTGTAGGAACTCAAAGGGGGTGGCATCAAGACTAGACTTTGGTGTACCATGTGCAGCAAGCAAGGTCATATAGTAAGTGAATGTCATGTGTTAAGTGTGACTTGCCAACTATGCAGGAAAGTTGGTCATGAGGCCCAGGAATGTCAATCAAGAGGAATGCCTGCAACAACATATTGGACACAAGGAGGACCCTTACCACCAGCAAATGTGATGGCAGCTGCACCTAATCAAAGTAACAATTACAACCCTAGATAGAGTAATAACTTTGGAAATGGGCCTAGGAGGCCAGTCATTTGTTTCAGATGTGGAGAATGTGGGCACTATTGATATATTTAGGTAGTGATGTGTGTGAACACTCTAGGACTGCCGGGGCACTTTTTTCCCTCTTTAGGAGGTTTTTTTCCCCCGGCTTGTATATACGCCTATTGCCCTAATGGGCTACTTATCTTTGTACATTCTCTAGTAATACACTCAGTATTGTGTGTTTGTGCTCCAAGCTTCTTCTTCTTCCTTGTGCTATTCGCGTGCTTCCGCAGACGTCTATCTCCAACAATTGGTATCAAAGCAGGTCGTCGCTTCTTCTAGGGCGCCGTCGACACTCCTCCGTTTGTAGTCTCAGATTCGCACGAAATTTGGTGAGCATACTCAGGGTGTTTCCAAGATCAAAACATCTTCGTTTTGTGGTGCCGAAATCGCGATCTGAGCTCGTTTCGGCCTCCGAACGCACTATCGCAGCGCTTGTGCAGGCTATTTCGTTCTTTTGTGCCAAAGGTATATACCAATTTCTGTTCGCCAGTTTAAGCATCTCAAAGTCTGCTACAGGTCTAGCAGAACTCGTCTGGGTTGTTCCGTTCAACTTTTTGAGATACAGTCAATTTTCTGCATCAAGGTATTTTAGTCACCGACCATGGCTGAAAGCAGTGATGTATTCCGTATGTTGGTTGTTGAGGATAAGTTGGATGGTACCAACTACCCATTATGGGCTTATATGATGCGACATGTACTGGTTGCAAAAGTATTGTGGAACATTGTGGAGGGTGTTGAAACACGTCCTGTTACACCTGTAACGGCAGGTACTGCAAATACAGGTGTTGGAGCTGATGAAGATGGTGTCGAAGATGATATTCCGTAGATTCCTGTTCGTGCTGCTGTTTCTATTGCACCTACTACAGAGCAGATTCATTGGGATGGCAGAGATGCCCAGGCACATGCATTGATAGCTTTGTCTGTCAAACGTGCCATTATTCCTCACATTCGCTCTTGCAGAACAGCAAAGGATGCTTGGGATACACTTACCACTTTGTACTAGGCTAGGAATGAGGCTCGTGTTGCTTACCTCCGAAAACAGTTGGAGAGTGAGCACATGAATGAAGATGATTCTATGGACAGTTTTCTTACAAAGATCAAAGACCTGAAGGAACAATTGATTTCTGCTGATGAGGTTATGCCAGATAGCTCACTTGTGCAAACCGTTCTGAATGGTCTTCCTAATTCATATCAGAGTTTTGCCTCTACTCTTCGGTTGATGATGAAAGGCAATCCGAATGCCTTGTCATTTGAGGAATTAGTCTCTGTTCTATTGCAGGAAGATCAGGCCAGGCAGAACAGGTCCATTATGTGTGTTGCAGATCAAGCTTTCCTGGCTAGTCAGAAGGGCAAAGGAAAATGGAGCTCTTCTACTAGTAAGCAGAAATCTGCAAATGCTGCACAATCGAAGAACCAGGATAAATATGAGAAGAAATCAGAAAAGCAGAAATTGTTCTGCAAGTACTGTAAAGGAAATGATCATATTATAAAGAACTGTCCAAAACTGGCTGCTAAAGAGGCAAAGAAGAAAGAGGCTGGAATGGTTGTTGCAGAGGCCTCTACACCAAAAACAGAGTCTGCAAATCTTGTGCAGGAAGAAGAATGGGCGTTTACTATTGTCTGCAGTTTTGACCCATCTTCTCATGATCAGTGCATGTCTGCAGTAGACTCAGATGTTTGGTACTTTGACAGTGGGGCGGCCAAACATATTACCTCGCAGCGCAGTTTCTTCTCTTCACTCGAGCCTGCCCCTACAGAGAATACTGTCACATGCGCCAATAACTCCTCTTATCCTGTTATGGGAGTCGGTAAGATCATTCTGACTACTGTTGATGGTAGTTCTTTCACTTTGTCAGATGCTTTATTTGTGCCAGGGATCAAAAAGAACCTATTATCAGTTTCTGCATTAGCCAAGATTGGCTTGGTTGTGAAATTTGTTGATGACAGGTGTACAGTCCATGATCTCTCAAATGGCGATGTGATTATTGCTTCTGTCATTTTATGTCGTGGGTTGTATAAGCTCATAGACTATGAAAGATCTGTGAATGATTCGGCATGTGAAGTTCATGATTCTCAGGCTATGTCAGATGCAAAGCTTTGGCATGCACGCTTTGGTCATCTGAATTTTGCTAGTTTGTTACACCTGCAGAAATCTGAAATGGTGTCCTCTTTGCCCAAACTTGAGGCACCTGGAAAACATGTTTGTGAAGGCTGTATTTTGGGCAAAATGCAGCGTTCTTCCTTTCCAAAAGATGGTTCAGTTCGGGCTACACAGAAATTGCAGCTTGTACATAGTGATGTCTGTGGTCCTATGCAGACACCCTCTTTTGGAAATTACCTTTACTTGGTGACTTTCATTGATGATTTTTCTAGGCATGCATGGGTATATCCACTCAAAGCAAAGTCCGAAGTGTTCATGTGCTTCAAACAGTTTTTGGTTTTGGCAGAAAATCTGTCAGCATGTAAAATGGGCACCCTCCGTTCTGATCGAGGGGGGGAATATATATCTTCAGATTTTAATGCATTTCTGGCTGAACGTGGGATAAAACACCAGTGTACAGTGCCGTATACACCTCAACAGAATGGAGTTGCTGAACGAAAGAATAGGTCACTCATGGAGATGGCGAGGTGCATGGTCAAAAGTCAGGCTTTACCATATAGTTTCTGGCTTGAGGTTGTCATGTGTGCAGCATATGTACTGAACACATATGTACTGAACAGGTGTCCCACTAAAGCGTTGCAGTCTATCACTCCATATGAGGCTTGGCATGACCGCAAGCCATCTGTTGCTCATCTGCGTGTTTTTGGTTGTTTGGCATATGCATTAGTGCCTGAACAACATCGCAGAAAATTGGATGATAAGGTAGTAAAATGTATTTTTGTTGGGTACAGTTCTGAAAGTAAAGGCTATCGTCTGTATCATCCACAGACTAAACGCATTCTGGTTAGCCGTGATGTTGTCTTTGTGGAAGATGCTATTCAGCCATTGCTTTCATGTACTAAGGAGACATCTGTTAGCTCCAAAGACATGTATGATACTTTGATGCCTCTTTTTACAGGTGGACAGGCTAGTGCTGGTCCTATTGAGGCAACTTCTCAACCTTTGCAGGTTTCATATGATGATGCAGATCATTCCATTTCTGATGCAAATTTACATGATGCACTTGTTGATGAGAGAGCTGATATTTGGCTGGTGCAGACTTTGCGTGACAGCAAATTAGATGCACCTTTTTCATATCGTACTCGTTCAGGCTCTCATAGTGCCTCCTTTGCATCAGATTGCTATGCTATGGCTGCATCTAGTCTCTGTGATGAGAATGAGCCTGTTTCTTTTGATGAAGCACAAAATTCAGAAAATTGGATGGCTGCTATGCAATCTAAATATGATGCTATAATGAAGAATGGTACATGGTCTTTATGTGACTTGCCTCCTGGCAAGAAGGCCATTGGCACTAAGTGGGTATACAAGCTGAAGCATAAACCTGATGGTACAGTTGACAGGTATAAGGCTAGGCTTGTTGCAAAGGGTTATGCACAGGAAAGAGGCATTGATTTTGATGAGACCTTTGCACCTACATGCCGTATGACTACTGTTCGGAGCATTTGTGGACTTGCAGCCCATCATGGTTGGAATGTACATCAGTTGGACATTAAAACAGCATTTCTGAATGGTGACTTGCATGAAGAAGTGTATGTTTTTCAGCCCCGTGGCTTTGTGCAGAAAGGGCATGAAAACCAGGTTTGCAGGTTAAAGAAGGCATTATATGGTTTAAAGCAAGCACCACGTGCTTGGTATGAGAAGATACATGCCTAGTTGATTGCACATGGTTTTGAGAACAGTCCAATTGAAAGCACCTTATATGTTAAACGTGCTAATGATGTGCTTCTGATCATTGTTGTCTATGTTGATGAAATGCTGCTCACTGGTCCTATTGAGACACATATTGTTGATTTTAAGGCTGATTTGCATGCCTCATTTGAGATGTCTGATTTGGGGCATTTGCATCACTATTTGGGCATTCAATTTATGCACGTTGATGGTGGAATGGCTTTGTGTCAAACGAAATATATTGACACATTATTGCAGCGTTTTGGTCTTGAAGACTGTAAGCCTATTGCCACTCCCATGGAGACAGGTTTATGATTGAGTCTTCATGATGCTGGAGATGCATTTGATGTTGTTCTCTATCAGCAGGTTGTTGGATGCTTGATTTACTTATGCATTACTCGGCCAGATATTCAGTTTGTTGTCTCATAGATGAGCAGGTTTATGCATTGCCCAGGAGTCACGCATTGGAAAGTGGTTAAGCGCATCTTTCGCTACTTGAGTGGTACTCGGCTACTTGGGTTGTTTTATCCCAAGGGGGGATCACTACCGCCAGATTTGCATGCTTTTTCTGACTCAGATTGGGCTGGTTGCTATGACACTCGTGTGTCCACCAGTGGTTTTTGCTTCATGCTTGGTAGCTCATGTATATCTTGGTTGAGCAAGAAGCAGCCTACTGTGGCCACTTCCAGTTGTGAGGCTGAGTATAGGGCAGCTTTCACAGCGACTGTTGAGTGTGTGTGGCTCAGACGCATTATGGCTGATTTGGGTGTTGGCCAGTCTTCTGCCACAACCATCTTCACTGATAGTCAGAGCGCATTGGCAGTTGCGAGGAACCCTGTGTTCCATGCTCGCACTAAGCACATTGAGGTGCATTATCACTATGTCAGGGAGAGGTTCTCTGTTGGGGAGATCAGCTTGGCATATGTGCCCACGCAGGAGAACATTGCAGACCTTTTCACGAAGGCTCTGCCTAGGGAGAAGTTTGAAGCTTTCTGCAAAGCTTTGGGCGTACTTCCTTTTGTGGAGTGATTTCCACATAGCTTGGCACTTCCTTATACATGAGTGTCAGCTCCTTGTTCATCGCATCACTCCCAGGGGGGATTTGTTGATATATTTAGGTAGTGATGTGTGTGAACACTCTAGGACTGCCGGGGCACTTTTTTCCCTCTTTAGGAGGTTTTTTTCCCCCGGCTTGTATATACGCCTATTGCCCTAATGGGCTACTTATCTTTGTACATTCTCTAGTAATACATTCAGTATTGTGTGTTTGTGCTCCAAGCTTCTTCTTCTTCCTTGTGCTGTTCGCGTGCTTCCGCAGACGTCTATCTCCAACAGGCACTATCAAAGTAGGTGCACTCTACCAGAAAATGCCCCTCCTTGCAAGAACTGCCCAGAGGCCATAGACCACTATACGAATTATTGTCCTAAGAATCAAGCCTCTTCATTTGGGCCCCACATTCAAATGATTTTTGTGCACAAAGAAGAAATGTTAAATAGAATCAATGGGCCATCACTATCTACCAGGGTTGTGTAGTTAGAAGAAATTGAATCTTTTACAGTGCAGACAAGAAGCAAGGGGAAGGCTCAAGTAGAAGCAGGTCAAGAATCAAGAATTAATGGATTGAATAAAGACAAAGAGACATCTAAATACAAAGCCACCACATGTGTAGACACAAGGCAAAAAGGAGATCTCATATGTACCAGTGATGCCATTGGGCATGCATTCAACAGGGCTCATGAGGAGTTTGATAAGTCAATTGGAGCCATGATCTTAAGGAATTAGAGGCTTCAAAATTATTCAAGTCCATGAAAAAAGGAGGTTAGTATTTTTGAAGCCTCTGATTCCTTAAGAGCATGGGCTCCAATTGACTTATCAAACTCCTCATGAGCCCTGTTGAATGCATGCCCAATGGCATCACTGGTACATATGAGATCTCCTTTTTGCCTTGTCTCTGCACATGTGGTGGCTTTGTCTTCAGATGTCTCTTCGTCTTTATTCAATCCATTAATTCTTGATTCTTGACCTACTTCTACTTGAGCCTTCCCCTTGCTTCCTGTCTGCACTGTAAAAGATTCAATTTCTTCTAACTGCACCACCCTGGTAGATGGTGATGGCCCATTGAGTTGATATAACATTTCTTCTTTGTGCATAGAAATCATTTGAATGTGGGGCCCAGGTGAAGAGGCTTGATTCTTAGGACAACAATTTGTATAGTGGTCTCTGGCCTCTAGGCAGTTCATGCAAGGAGGGGCATTTTCTGGATAATAAAGATGGATGGGAAATTCAGGTCAGAACTCTTGCAGATAATTGATGAGGCTTCCACTACAAGTTTAGTGGCAAAGACTGTTGTTATGCATAAAGGTAAAATTGTAGGGGAAGCACCCCTTACAAATTATAAGAGCCCTCGACTGATAGTATCTATCAAAGGTCATGAGTTTCAAGGAGTCATTGTGGATGGTGGTTCTGGCATTAACTTGATACCTGAATATACAATGGAAAAGATTGGACTACACCCTTCAAGGCTTGCAAATTTCACTGTTACTTTGGTAGATCAAAGCAAAGTAAGGCCCTTGGGAGTGATCCCAAAAGTTCCACTGGAAGTACAAGGTAATCTCTTCATTCTAGATTTTGTGGTATTAAGACTGTCCCAGGTTGAAGGAGGATTTCCCCTCTTAATTGGAAGACCATGGTTGAGGCATGCAAGTGTCATCCATGACTGGGGTAAAGAAACTATGTGGGTACAAAAGAAAGGGTAGGAACTGACACAAATACATTTAGAGGAGGGCCTAGATCATCAAGGGAACACCAGCATGATGCAATCAGTTGGCATTCGCATGGAACCAAAAATGGAGGACCAACCCCAAGTAGAGTTCGAGGAAGAAGAAGATATTATGAATTGGATCCAAGCAGGCAACTCTTCCTCTTGTTTTGGAGTTTTTCTTAATAATTCTTGCACAAAGGAATGTTATAATGAAAATGAGGATAAAGTTCAGGTTGATGGATTGGGAGAACCCATCATAGACCACAGAAGGGGGAGGAAGACACCCCTCAAATACAACTTTGAGGAGGATGCAACAACAGCTGAGAAGGAAGTTACTGAAGTTAAAGACAAGGTAAAACATACTAGTGAAGAACCTTCTTCACCAATTCAAGAAATACCTGCAAGATGGATGCAGGACAAAGAAGAATATATTGAGATCCAAAACACTCCGGCTTATGCAACAATGCATGAAAAGCTATTGGAAGAAAACAAGGTTGGAGATGAACATGAAGATACCATGGTAGAGAGAAACCCTGTCAAAGAAATACAATTAGGCACTCAGGAAAATAATCGTCTAGTTTTGGTGGCTACTTGGTTGTGGAACCACCTAGAGCTCCTTGAAAGGTAAAATCTTTCTTGACCCACTATGCAGATGTTTTTGCTTGGCATTATAAAGGCTTAGAAGGAGTTCCTGCCAATTATCGAGAGCACAGAATCCCTCTGGTTGATGGAGCCAAACCAATAAGAGGAAAGATTTATAGACTTAACCCAAAATATGTTGAGTCTATTTATGTGGAGATACAGAAGATGGAGGATGCAAGAATCATCATTCCTGTGGAACACCCAGAATGGCTCTCACCTATGGTTATAGTACCAAAGAAGAATACCAACAAAATCAGAATTTGTCTTGACTTTAGAGCACTCAACAAGGTGACCATTCAAGATGGATTCCCCATGCCATTTGCAGAGCAGGTCATTGAAGAAGTGGCTGGACATGCATTATATAGCTTTATGGATGGCTTTAGTGGCTATAATCAAATATCCATACACCAAGAGGATCGTGAAAAGACTGCTTTTATCACACCTTGGGGAACATATGTGTATGTAAGAATGCCCTTTGGACTCAGAAATGCTCCAGCCACCTTTAACAGAACTGTCAACCTCATTTTTGGACCCTTATTGTTAGAAACACTTAGAATTTTCATGGATGACTTTTCTTCATTTTCAGGATCTCACAAAGAGACCCCTTTAGATTGCTTGGACCATCACTTGCAACAGTTGTAGAATGTTTTTAAGAGATGCAGGGAGACTAAACTAAAGCTCAACCCAAACAAATGTCATTTCCTCGTGAGAGAAGGAACCCTCTTGGGACATGTGGTGTCAGCTAAAGGTATGGATCCAAATCCGGATAAAATTATTTCTGTACTAAATTACCTAAACCCAAATCTCCTAAAGAGATTCAGAGTTTCTTGGGGCATACTGGGTACCACATAAGATTTATCAAAATGTACGCAGAGATAGCCAGGCCACTAGCTAGACTTATAGGTAAAGAAGTGCCCTTTAAATGGGAAGAGGAAGAAGAGAATCCTTATCAAACATTAAGGTCCAAATTGATGGTTGCACCAATTCTTATCACCCCAGATTGGTTAAAATTTTTTCATGTGCATATAGATGCCATTGCATATGCAGTGGGTGCAGTATTGTCTCAACATAATGAAGAATTCAAACTTGATAGGCCTATTCAGTATGCTAGTCGAATTTTAAGTAAAGGTGAAAAAAATTATAGCACAACAGAAAGGGAAGCTCTAGCAATGGTTTTCACCGTACAAAATTTTCTTCATTATTTGCTGGGTGTGAAGTTTGTTATCATCACTGATCATCAACCACTCAGGTATTTATTGAACAAGCCACAAGCAACTGGGGGGATATGGAGGTGGCTACTTTTGTTCCAAGAGTTTGATTTTTCTATAGTCCATACACCAGGTAAAGAAAATGTCATGGCAGATCACCTATCCAGGATCAATATGATGGATCAAGCTATTGGAGTCAATGATGATTTTCCAGATGCTAATATGTTCGCTGTACAAGCTCAAGGTTGGTATAATGATATCAAGAATTTCATTAAAACCTAGTGTATCCAGAGAAGGCAAGTGCTATGCAAAGAAAGAGACTGCTAATCAAGAGCAGACCTTATACCTTCATTGAAGATAAATTATATAGACAGGGAAAGGACAACAGGTTTAGGAAGTGCATGGAAGAAGAAGAAGAAGTGAGGGAAGTCCTTCAATCTGCACATGAAGGAACAGGTGGTGGGCACCTTCCAAAGTCAGAGGATCCTTGATGTTGGTTTATGGTGGCCTACATTATTCAAAGATGTAGATGAATGGGGGAAGGCATGTGACGTTTGCCAGAGGTGTGGACCCAAGCCAACAAAGCAGAGGCACAACCCTTTGATTATTTCCACTTCTTGGCAACCATTTGAGAAGTGGGGGCTAGATTTTGTAGGCCCCATCTACCCTCCGTCGATTCCAAAAAGAGAGAAGTATCTATTGATCGCCATAGACTATGCGACAAAGTGGGCTGAAGCTATTGCCTCCTCTGACTGCACTGCTCAAACTGTTGCTTATTTCATTTACAGTAGCATCATTTACAGGTTTGGATGTCCACTTGAAATATGTACAGACCAAAGTACTCATTTTGTGAATAAACAAAAAATTTTTAGCAGATACAAAATTCTACATAGGACCTCTTGTGCCTATTACCCAAGAGCTAATGGGCAGGCAGAATCCACTTATAAGGTATTAATTGCCATGTTAAGGAAGGAATGTATGTTACAACCCACTTCCTGGGGCATTGCTTATCAAGGTACTCTATGGGCATACAGGTTAGCTTACAAAGAGGCCACTAGATATTCTCCCTTCCAACTAGTTTATGGGATATTGCCAATTGAACCCTTTGAATTTTTACATGGATCACCAAAAGTAGCATTCATGCAGGGAAAGAAAGATTGTGGTGTCTCTGAGAGGCTTGGAGCACTGCATAAAGTGGAGGAGATACGTCTACATGCAACAAAACAATTGATAGAGGCTCAGATGAAGAGGAAGGAGGCACATGATCGGAATCTGTGGAACAACAACAGAGAGCCAGGCATGTTAGTTCTTCTCCATAGACCTCAAATCCAAACACAAGTCAGGAGAAAATGGCTTCCACACTGGGAAGGACCTTATCGAGTTAAAACAATGCTGAATTGGAGTGTTGTGGAGTTAGAGACCCTAAAAGGAGAAGCCTTGCCACTGGTCAATATATCAAGGCTCAAGGCCTATCATCAACACAACTGAAGAATTATGGATCACCTGGAACCTATAAAATCTGTCCAGGTTGTACATAGCCTTCTCATGTCATTTTTGCTCAAATTTTAGTAGTTTATATCATTTTTCATGCTTGTTCTTTGAGTTTTTAGAAAATTTAGCAACCCTTTCATAGTCCTTTGTATAAGTACAAATTTTGGAAATTATTGGGAATATTTCAGGCATTTTTAGAATTTTTCTAGCATTTTTCATCCGTTTCCAATGTCATTTTCTTGCCAAATTGGGGGAATAAAGGAAGCTCTCTGTGGTTTTGAGTGAGGAAATTGGCCTAGACCTGTAGGGAATGTTTTGAGAAAATTTTGGATTTTTTTTGCATTTTTTTTGGATTTTTCTGTATTTTTCTCCAAATTTCTTTTATATTTTCACCTTTAAAAAAAAAGGGGCCCCCATGGAGTTTCTTTTTTCCAAAAAAAAGGGGGGAGGAAGGTAGATAATTCAAAAAAAAAACCCCCCTCTCTCTCTCTCTCTCTCTCTCTCTCTCTCTCTCTCTCTCCCTCCCCCCCCCCGCCATTTATTTTCTAATTTATATATATATATATATTTTTTTAATTTTTTATTTTGTATTTTATTTATTTTCTTTTTCTTTTTATTATTTATTTTTTTATTTTAATTTTCTCTTGCTTTATTTTTAGTTTATTTTTTATTTCGGCTCCCCGTTCAACCACCAAAAAAAAAAAGAAGAGAAAAGAAGAGAAAAAAAATATTTTTTTAATTTTATTTTATATATAATTAAATATATATATATATTTCTATTTTTTTTATTTTTCATGGGTCAAACCTTTTGGCTCTGGATCACGCCTCGGATGGCCATTTTTTTCAGAAGTGGGCTCATTTTCATATATTTTGGCACCTCTCGATTCATTTTTTGCATTAATTTTTCCAAAATCCTAACTTTTCTCTAACTTTTGGTCAAAACCCACATGTTTTGAGCACCTTTATCACATGTTTTTATTTAACCACATGCTCCACATGGTCTATTCTCACTTTGTTTTTCCTTATGTTTCACAATTTCCCATATGCACCCTCTGTAGCTTCACTGTTTTCCCATTTTGGCCCTCACCCGACCTCATACTCCTACTCCCTCACCCTCCCTTTACCCTCTTGCCCAGCCCCATCCTTACCCCTCCCTGCCCTATCCATCTCAACCCCCTCAGCCCTTCCTTCCCCCTCCTTTCTACCCCCCCCCCCCCCATTGCCCTCCTTTGCTTTTCCATGCAAAAATTCCACTTTTGGGTTCTTCTCTGGTGTTTGTTCTCTACTGCTCCTGGTGGACTTGGATGCTACTCAAGTATCCTTTTGAAGATTTTGCAGCTCAAAAGTCATGGTGTCCTATCTGCTAAGAGTTTTGGCTATAGCTCTCTAGGGAGGAGAGCACATTAGGTGGTGGGCAACTGTTGAGCCCATAAAAGTCATAATGGTCAAAGTCAACTGCATTCAAAGTCAACCATAGTCAAAGTCAAAAGGTCAAAGTCAACAAGGTCAAGGTCAAAGTCAACATGGGTGAAGTCAAAGTGTTCAAAGTTGGAGGGTCAAAGTGCACAGATAGTGCACAATTAATTGTCCACAAATGGTAAAATTGCAGAAAGTTGGTTGCAGGTTGCAGAGGTATTTCTGTAATTTCTCTAAGGTTCAAAGTGTTTTTAAAGTGTTTTGGAAGGTTCAGGTGAACCCTCTCTTATGTGCACATTTGAGGAATTAAAAGGCAAAATATGAAGGTATGTGAAGCGGAAGCGTATGCCGAAGTGAAATTATGGCCCCCAATTAAATTTTTTGTTTTAGTCTAAAGTCATTACAGGACAAAACAGGGATTCATTGGCTGCCCACTTTTGGAGACAATCTTGGGACATCAAAGTGAGCACCAAGATACTCTTGCAGTTAGGAGTGTACGTGAATTGACACTCAAATCAAGGCAAGGACTATTTTTGGACTAAGCGAGCCAAGGAAGAGTGAGCATAGTCTAAACTAAGCAAAAGAAAGAAGTGCAAGAGACACACAGTGTGTGACGCAGAGAAGTGAAGTGCAAGGTGTGCATGAAGAGTGACTAATGAAGTGTGCAGAGAAGGACTAAGCTATTCACCCAAGGACCCCAAGGTCTCATTGAAGCTGTGTGCGTGCCGACAGAAGGTGTCCATCCCTCCCCCTTATTGGAAGCTTGGTGCAAGGTGTGCACAAGTGAAGGCTTGGAGAAGGTGGAGGTCTGGTGTAGAGAAGGCCGGCAGCAACAAGACCCTTGGGTATTTGGTATTTTGTGATTGAGCATTCTGTGGGATTTTGCACAAAAGCATTCAATTGTATTGTGCATCACCATTGTATTTGTCTTCTTATGATCAATCGACAGAGGCTTCCAGTGCATATCTTTCTTCTTGTCTTTCCCTTTTCTCCTACAAACACTCAAATCCCTTCTTGTCCAAGATTCCCCAATACCCATCTCAGATCAGAGGTAAGCTAGACCCTAAGGCGGAGAAGTGCATCTTCATAGGATATGATTTAAATCAGAAAGGGTACAGGTTTTATAATCCATCCAACAAGGGATTTATGGTTAGTAGAGATGTTGTGTTTGATGAGAATGACTCTTGGTTTGAAAGTGAATGCAGGAAAGTTAAGTTTCCATATGACTTGGAAGAGGAGTTTCCAAGCCTCACCAAGGAGGAGCCAAACCAGATTGAAGACATTAAATCAGATGATGAGGACATCATCGACCTAGAAGAATTCAAGGCATGGAAATCAAAGGACAAGGTCAAGATGAAGAAGTTGGAGGATATACTTGAATCATCTAACCAAGCAATTAGAAGATCACAAAGGGAGAGCAAGAAGCCAATCAGATATGGGTATGACACTTCTTTAGTTACCAAGCATTCTATTTATCTTGCTAAAGATTTATCATTTGAAGAGTCATCATCATATGAAGAGGCAAAGACTAAAGCGGAATGGAAGGAAGCCATGGATGAAGAAATTGAAGCACTCAAGGAGAATGATACTTGGAAGCTAGTGCCAAAGAAGGATTCTATGAAGGTAATTGGTTCTAGATGGATTTACAAAATCAAGAGAAATCCAGATGGATCAATAAACAAGTATAAAGCTAAACTTGTGGCTAAGGGTTTTGCACAAACCCAAGGAGTTGATTATGAAGAGACTTTCTCACCTGTGGCCAAAATGCCAACCATCAAGGTATTGGTAAGTGTGGCTACATCAAGGAATTGGAATATGTACCAATTGGATGTAAAAAATGTTTTTTCTTAATGGCTGAATTTCAGAGGAGGTGTACATGTCTCAACCTCCTAGCTATGAGGATCCAAGCAAGGTAAATTATGTGTGCAAACTAAACAAGGCTCTTTATGGATTGTGCAGGCACCTAGGGCATGGAATCATAGGTTGACTTCATACCTTCAAGATCAAGGATTCATCATGAGCAAAGCAGATACTTCTTTGTTTGTCAAGAGAATTAATTTAGAGGTGATATACCTATGTGTGTATGTTAATGATATCACACTTACAGGTAGTGATGCCAATGGCATCAAGCAGATCGAGAACCAAATGATGCAAGAGTTCAAAATTAGTGATTTAGGATTACTAAAGTACTTTCTTGGACTTGAGTTGGTCTATACAAATTCTGGAATTTACATTACTCAAATAAAGTATGTGCAGGATATGTTGAAGAAGTTTCACTTGGAGAATGCCAAGATAGCAAGCACTCCTATGGAGATAAATAAAAAATTAAGTGCTCAAGAAGGTGATGTGCTTGAAAATATTGTAGGATATCAAAGCATAGTAGGGAGCCTAAACTATGCTACATTGACAAGAATTGATGTTGCTTGTGGAGTATGTGTCTTAAGTCAATTTATGCACAAAGCTAGAGCACCTCACTTGGAAGCTGCCAAGAGAATTTCGAAGTACCTTAAGGGTACTCAGAATCAAGTTTTATACTTCCCTTATACTTCAGATTTGGACATCAAAATATACTCAGATGCAGATTGGGCAGGTTGTAAGGATGACAGGAGGAGCACCTCAGGTTATCTCTCCTTTGCAGGTGATAAGCCCATTTCATGGTCTTCCAAGAAGCAGCCTACTGTTGCTCTATCTTCAACAGAAGCTGAATATAGGGGGTTAGCAAATGCTACACAAGAAACTATATGGATCAGATTGCTATATGCAAATTTAGGACTACTTGCTAACTCACCAATAATCTTTGGTGACAATACAAGTTCTTTACATCTTGCAGCAAATCCTATCTATCATGCTAGGACCAAGCATATAAAAGTCCACTATCACTATGTGAGAGAGAAGCTATTGAGCAAGGAAATTCAGTTGGCATATGTATCCACTAATATGCAATGTGCAGACTTATTGACCAAAGCACTTGATGGTACTAGACTTTGCAGGTTCAAAGCTATGATTGGATTGCAGGACATTCAGGAGGATTGATGAAGAAGACCAAGCCAAGATGTTTTGCTTGAGGGGGAGATGTTGGTGCAAGTGCCAAGCCTTCACACTTGGCTAGGCATTAGAAGCATTATGTGCAAATGCTTGAAGACCCATAAGAACCATTGCTTATGGTTTTTACCATTAACTCATGGAGTTATGAGAACTTTATGGTACGAGTTTGAGGGAATATCTCCTTGTTTAGAAGAATATTTGTAAATGCCACTAAACTCATGGAGTTATGAGAACTTTATGGTACGAGTTTCCTTGAGGGAATATCTCCTTGTTTAGAGGAAGACCATTTAAGTGGAAGTGCATTTGAATTTAAAAATTCAAATGTGAAGAGTCACTATAAAAGTCACTTGAAATCTCGCGACCTGTGTGCCTTCATTCTCTAAGCATATTGTATATCATGTGTTGAAGTTAAGAGGTTCACATTATATCCTACACTTCTCACTATCATTGGGCATTATTCTTCATGCCAATGATCATGTACAACATTGCTATATAATACATCTTATCATTGATCATTTCTATTCTTCATCTCTACCATTGTCACTCAGAACAATGTACTTTTCTTGCTCATATCTCAGTCATTACTCCATGATTTTAAATGTTCTATGGCTCGTTGGAATCAGATCTGATTCTACTACAAGCTGACAAATTTTGAAGGCATTTAGTTTAGCCAATTGGGAGAAAAGTGTCTCAAAGTAGTCACTAGTCTTTCTCTACATATCTCTTAAAAAGTCGGGGGTAATGTTTTACTTGCTAAATTGATTGCTCTATGTATAGTCAATCATTTTAAGTGATTCCACTTGGAATCATTAGCTCTTTAAGCTAACTAGATACCCTTAGAACGAATTTTTCTAATTGCTACTGTGCTGGGAGTATTGATCTTAAGAACTAGTAGGTGTGTGAACCAAAATAGCAAGTTTTTGATGACTTGTGACTTGTGAAGTTATCTATTTTGGATTAGACATTACATTCATCATCTCCAAAGTACATAGTAACTTATTTAGTGTCATTGGAAAGCTAAAAGGTCCTACAACTCAACTATGAAGTAATATAAGGCTAGTGCAGAGCAAGGATTAGCGGTACCAACTCATTTCTTGAGGTGTCCATTCATCTTTCCCAACAAATTCCCCTCTCAATGGATACAAATTGGATGCCAAGATAGTAGCTCAAAAGACCAAGATAAGTGACATCAAAAGTATGATGCAAATCAGCCATAAGAATGTCAAGTTTTGCATCACATGACCCATTCAAGAGTATGTCATCGACATAAAGAACAAGCATTGTAAGATCAGCCCCATCTTTGCATACATAGAGTGTGCTTCCAATTGAACTACATGTGAAGCGAAGATCAATGAAGTGCTTATGGATTTTGTCATACCATGCACATGGAGCTTGCTTGAGACCATACAAGGCTTTATGCAAGCAACAAGCCATATGCTCTTTCCCTTCCATGGAAAATCTAGGGGGTTGCTTCACATAGACCTCTTCTTGCGAATCACCATTCAAGAAAGCTGTTTTTATGTCCAATTGATGTACTTTCCAACCTCGATGGGCAGCCAATGCAACTAGGGTATGAATGGTAGTCATGTGTGAAGTAGGTGCAAAAGTTTCCTCATAGTCAATGTCATGTTGTTGTATATATCCTTTGGCAACCAGTCTAGCTTTGTAGCGATCAATGCTACCATTAGAGTTCCTCTTAATCTTGTAAACCTACTTTGTACTAATGACATTTTTTCCTTTTGGCAATTCAAATAACTCCCAAGTACCATTCCTATGTATGGAATCCATTTTTGATTGCATAGCACTCATCCATTGTGGATTGTCACATGCATCTTCAAAAGTAAGTGGTGCTTCATTACATGCTGCAATAAGAGAATAATCCACAAAATTACTTGATGCATGGTGAGAGCTTGATCTTGTTCTACCAAGTAAAGGTGCACTCAATTTGCTATCTGACAAAGTTTGTTTCAACCATTTTGGCATATTTTGTGCACTCTTGATAGACATGCATTCATTATGCAATACATCATCAACATGAACATCATGAGTGGGCTGAATTTCATGCTCATTTTTAGCCATATTTTGATGCAAAGGTTTAGCCATATGTGGTTGGAAATTTCCAACAGTTCCGATAATTTATGGCTAAAAAATTTCAGCCATGTATGGTTGGAAATTCTCTAATTTTCAGCTCTATTTTGTTGGAATTTTTCAACCCTTTGAACCTTAGTTGGATGGTATACATGGCCATAGTCAAGAGCACCATTTTGGAACAAAGGCATGAGTCTATTGAACACATCTTGTGAGCTAAGTATTGGATTTTTTTGCATTCAAGTAGAGGGAAACTAATTTTTTAGCAAATACCACATCTCGACTCACAATGGTTGTGTTCATCAATGGATGATACAAAATATATCCCTTACTTTCAGCACTATAACCAACAAATATACATTTCTTTGCCTTGTCATCAAGTTTGTGACGTTGTTGTGATGGCACAAGAGCATATGCCAAACAACCAAACACGCACATATGACTAACCATAGGTTTATATCCATTCCATGACTCATAAGGAGTGATGAATCTCAATGCTTTTGTAGGGTAATGATTCAACACATAGTTTGCACACATGACCGCTTCCATCCAAAACTTGTTAGGAAGGTGCTTTCCTTTAACCATACATCGTGCCATTTCAAAGAGAGTTCTATCTTTATGCTCGGCAATACCATCTTTTTGAGGTTTATATGGCATCATACATTGGTGTTAAATACCTCTTTCACAAAGAAAAGCATTAAACTCATGTGACATGTATTCACCACCACGATCCATGCGTAGAGTCAAAAGTTTGTTTGAAGAAAAATTTTCAACCATATCTAAAAATGCTTTGAAGCAAGAAAATACCTCATTCTTTGCTTTCATAAGATACACCCATGTATGGTGAGTAGCATCATCAATGAAGGTAACAAAATATACATGCTTCTCAAAAGATGAAGTCTTGATGGGACCACATACATCACTATGAACAAGCTGCAATTTTCTTGTAGTTTGTGTATGACTATCTTTTGGAAAAGAAGCATGATGCATTTTTTCCAAGAATGAAACCTTCACATGCATGTTTTTCAATGGACTTAAGTGTTGGCAAACCAATAATAATGTCCTTCTTTTGCAAGTAAAGCAAACTATTGAAGTTCAACCGATCAAAACGAGCATGCCAAAAGCTCCATTTCAACCGTGGAAGAAGTATGAGCAACCAAGGCATTTGAGGCAGCCCTCTTGTATGTATCCATGTGATACAAACCATTAAATAATGTATCAGACATCACGGTTATATCACCATTGCTGAAATCATGAACCATACACTTATGATCAACAAAGTGTGCATGAAGTCCAGCTTTGGCAATCAACAAAATTGAAATTAATTTCTTCTTTATATCGGGTACATACAATGCATTTTTCAAGAGAAACACACCTCCATTTGTAGCCATATGCTCAATTTCTCCTACACCAATGATAGGATAAGAGGCATTGTTTGCATGCACCACATGTACTCCTTTGGATGCATGTTTCAAAGATGCAAAAAATCTTTTGCATGAAGTTATGTGCTTTGAAGCACCACTATTAAAGAACCAATCTGAATAAGGCTCACTCCTAACCATGTAACAACACATGGTGAATGCAAAGATGCATCATCGTGACATGTAACAACACATGCCCAAAAATCTTGAGCCATGTTAGCTTCATCATTCTTTGCATTTGCTGAATTTTCAGCAATAGAGATGTGAGATTCCTTCTACTTTTCATTGCGCTTAGCAAGCTTTCTACACTCATCAATAGTATGAACAACCTTCCGGCAATATTTCCATCTCTTCTTCTTTTGCAAATCAACATCATTAGATGAATGAGTGGAAGAAGAAGGTTGAGGCTTTGGTTTTGATGAACCCAAAGCTGAACCATACTTGCTTTTTCATTTTTGTGAGATACCAAGTGCTTGTGTTCCCTCAATCAAACCACTCCTATTCATGTTGATATATTTAGGTAGTGATGTGTGTGAACACACTAGGACTGTCGGGGCACTTTTTTCCCTCTTTAGGAGGTTTTTTCCCCCAACTTGTATATACGCCTATAGCCCTAACAAGTTACTTATCTTTGTACATTCTAGTGGTAATACATTCAATATTGTGTGTTGTGCTCCATGCTTCTTCTTCTTCCTTGTGTTGTTCGCATGCTTTTGCAGACGTCTAACTCCAACAATTGGTATCAGAGCATGTCGACACTTCATCTAGGGTGTTGTTGACACCCCTCCGATCACAGTCTCAGAATCACATGAATTTGGTAAGCTTACTCAGGGTGATTAGGAGATCAAAACAACTTTGGTTTGTGGTGCCCAAATCGCTATTTGAGCTCGTTTTGGCCTCCGAATGCACTATTGCAATGCTTATGTAGGCTATTTCATCTTTTTGTGCCAAAGATATATGCAGGTTTTGGTTCGTTAGTATGAGCATCTTGAAGTCTTCTACAGGCTTAACAGAACTTGTCAGGGTAGTTCTGTTCAACTTTTTCAGATACAATCATTTTTCTGCATCAGGGTATTTTAGTCAGTGGCTATGGTTGAAAGCAGTGATGTATTCTGTATGTTGGCTATTGAGGATAAGTTGGACGGTACCAATTAACCATTGTGGGCTTATATGATGTGACATGTATTGGTTACAAAAGGACTATGGAACATTGTGCAGGGTGTTGAAAAATATCCTATTATTCCTGCAAATACAGGTATTGAAGCTGATGAAGATGGTGTTGAAGATGTTGATGTTCTTCAAATTCTTGTTTGTGTTGCGGTTTCTGCTGCATCTACTACAAAGCGAATTCGTTGGGATGGTAGAGATGCTCAAGCACATGCATTGATAGCCTTGTTTGTCAAACATGCCATTATTCCTCACATTCGCTCTTGCAGAACAACTAAGGATGCTTGGGATACACTTACCACATTGTACCAGGCTAGGAATGAGGCTCGTGTTGCTTACCTTCAAAAATAGTTGGAGAGTGAGCATATGAATGAAGGTGATTCTATGGACAATTTTCTAACAAAGATCAAATAATTGAAAGAACAATTGATTTCTACTAATGAAGTTATACCAGATAGCTCACTTGTGCAAACCGTTTTGAATGGTCTTCCTGACTCATATAAGAGTTTTGCTTCTACTCTTCATTTGATGATGAAAGGCAATCCAAATGCCTTGTCATTTGAGGAGTTAGCCTATGTTATGTTGCAGGATGATAAGTCTATATGCATGTTGCAGATCAAGCTTTCCTTGCTACTAAGAAGGGCAAATGTAAATGGAGCTCATCTACTAGTAAGGAGAAATGTGCAAATGCTACACATTCGCAGAAGGAAGACAAAGATGAGAAGAAATAAAAAAAGCAAAAATTGTTTTGTAAGTATTGTAAAGGAAACAACATTTATAGGTTTCGTGTGATGATGCATATCATTCCATTTCTTATGCAGATTTGCATGATGCACTTGTTGATGAGAGAGTTGATATTGAGGAGGCAAAAACTATGCCAAAATGTATAGTGCAGACTTTGTGTGATAGCAAATTAGATGCACCTCTATCATACCGTACTCATTCAGGCTCTCATAGTGCCTCTTTTGCATCAGATTGCTATGTTATAGATGCCTCTAGTCTCTGTGATGAGACTGAGCCTGTTTCGTTTGATGAAGCACAAAATTTTGAACATTGGATGGCTGCAATGCAATCTGAATATGATGCTATCATGAAAAATGGTACTTGGTCTTTGTGTGACTTGCCTCCTGGCAAGAAGGCCATTGGCAGTAAGTGGGTATACAAGCTAAAGCGCAAGCCTGATGGAACAGTCGATAGGTATAAGGCTAGGCTTGTTGCAAAGGGTTATGCATAGGAAAGAGGCATTGATTTTGATGAAACCTTTGCACCTACATGCCGAATGACTATTGTTCGTAGCATTTGTTCACTTGCAGCTCATCATGGTTGGAATGTACATTTGTTGGACATTAAAACAACATTCTTGAATGGCGACTTGCATGAAGAAGTGTTTGTTTTTCAACCCCATGGCTTTGTGCAGAAAGGGCATGAAAACCAGGTGTGCAGGTTAAAGAAGGCATTATATGGTTTAAAGCAAGCACTGCATGCTTGGTATGAAAAGCTACATGCCTATCTGATTGCACATGGTTTTGAGAACATTCCAACTGAAAGCACCTTATATGTTAAGCGTGCTAATGATGTACTTCTGATCATTGTCGTGTATGTTAATGACATGCTGCTCACTGGTCCTCATGAGAAGCATATTGCTGATTTTAA
This sequence comes from Ceratopteris richardii, assembly GCA_020310875.1. Lineage (NCBI taxonomy): Eukaryota > Viridiplantae > Streptophyta > Polypodiopsida > Polypodiales > Pteridaceae > Ceratopteris > Ceratopteris richardii. The sequence continues at coordinate 174,759,112 of CM035410.1, forward strand.
GGTTGATTTGCATGCCTCATTTGGGATGTCTTATTTGGGGCATTCACATAATCATTTGGGCACTCATTTTATGCACGTTCATGGTGGAATGGCTTTGTGTCAAACAAAATATATTGACACATTATTGCACTCTTTTGGCCTTGAAGACTATAAACCTATTGCCAATCCTATGGAGACAGGTTTATGATTGAATCTTCATGATGTTTAAGATGCATTTGAGGAGCCAATATGCTAAAGCTTCATGTGTTATAGTGTAATAGAGTGATAGGTAGGAGATGGTTGAACCACAACTTTGAACGATGAGAGATGGTTGAACTACACCCTAAGAGGGAGGATTAGGAAATAGTCCTCAACCATGGCTTTTTGGGCAAGTGGTTAGCCCATCACACTCCTAGCTAGGAGGTTGTGAGTTCAAATCTCTTATATTTCAATACATATACTAGTATGTTGTAGCAAGATAAGCACGTAATCTCTTACATTGTCAATGATGGGAAATAGTGCATTTTCATTCCATCTCTTCCATGCTCATGAGAAATCTTGGGTCAAGATGAGTTGCCATTCTTGAGTTTGCCAGATCTTACATTGGAACATGTTTTGGATCTATTCATATTAATTCCATGACATTATTAGCTCATAGTAATTCAAGATTTCCAAGGTTTTCAACTTCCATAACATGTACATCATTTCATCAAGCTTTCCTTCACTGAAGGTAGTAGGTGGATGAATGCAAACTAATTCAACACATACAACAAAGATGAAGCAATGCTAATAGATAAGGAAGATAAAGCCATTACTTAGTCACGAAATAAATGTACTGACAAGTTCAACAAGTAGCTCTTTTAATAACAAGCACGCATAACCTCCCATACCATGTATTGAAGCAATTATGCAGGGAATGTCAGTATTGTAGAATGTTCGATAATAAATATATAAAAAAACTGGAATATGTTTTTTTAATAAGATCAAGTACAATGATGGTTTTATTGTCCACTTGTATGCTCTTGAGGTGGAACCTCAATCTAGACAGCTATAGATGGGGGAATACAAATTAGAGGTATGTTTGGTTAGCTCTATACATGGATTATAATAGAAGTAATCTATAAATAAAGCATGGAGAGATGTTGCCTTATGCAAATGGTTAACCACTACTTTCATACTATATATACTAATGTAAATATATGCAGGCATATACATGGGGTTTTTCTACATGGAGTATGCTATAATTGGGACATAATTTTAAAGCACTGACATATTTAACTTGCATTACTTACCAACCTAACTAAAAATCCCACTTACAACGAACCAAGTCTACCTAAACCATCCTCTAAGCATCAATGGTCAAATGTGACCTTTATTGAGCATTAAGATTATACGTGTCCAATACAAAGAACAATAATGAGAGGTAAACATTTGTTGTGTACAAACAAAGCTTGTCTTGAGACTATTTGATATTTCATGTCACCATCATTTTTATGACACATTTCCAATGCATTAGCTAGATCAAAATCAAATTGAAAATTTAAATGAAACATCTTCATCATCACACATTTTGCATAAGCTATACATGTTCATAATAGTCTATAGATGATAAGATAGACCGATAAAAAACAAACAATAGATAGATCCGTCCATCTACCTACCTATCTTTCTTTCTTTCTATCTATGTGTGTATACATGCACTCTTGTATGTATAGTATCTATATGCATGCATAGATACATACATACCTACCTAAAATATTTAGACAAATAAAACAATAAAAATAGATCGATAGGTACCTTTCATCTAACTTTTTATCTATCTATCTACCCAATGTGTATATATCCATGCTTGTATATGCATTATCCATACACATATAAGCACATATACATAAGTATTTATCTAGACACATATAGACATATACATAAGTACTCATCTAGCTTTTTATTTATTTATCTATCCAATGTGTATGTATTCATCCAGCTATCCATACACATATAGACACATACATAAGTATTCATCTAGCTTTTTATCTATTTATCTATCCAATGTGTATGTATGCAAGAATGCTTGTATATGTATTATACATACACACATACACACATAATTAGATTTCCACACACATAATTAGATTCTTTGTGGGGAAGTATGTTACTTCACATCAATAAAAGTTTTTTATTTGCATCATAACCATTGATAAGCTCTCTATTTTTGTTCTTTCAATGATAATGGAAACAAAGGTGGAACACAAAAAAGGTCTTTCTATAGAAAATTCTCCATCGATTGATTTAGACCAACTTTAGGCCAACAAAATTTATGGTGCCCATTCGTGGTGGAAAAGATACCATAGCAGAAGAGAATGCATTTGACACCTCTTTTTCTCTCATCCGAGGAGTGCTCTTGTGCGGAAGCAAGTTCAAAGAACCATTTTTTAGATCATTCCATCTAGTGGAAGCAAGTGCTACTTAGTAGGGGCAATCGGGTGCTCAATTGCTCTTTAGAATGTTGTTAATGATGAAACCCTCTATATTGAAAGAAAATTGTTCAAGTGAAGAGCATGATACCTATGGAACCCCTACAAAGCAAGAGTTAAAGTGCTAGTGTCACAAGGAAAGGCTGCCGGAGGCATCTAATTTCGATGGTTCGAAAGTATTGCAAAGATAGATTGACCGCACTGATCGAGATATGTTCAGTAACCTGCCCGAATGCATCTACTTTAAATGGCTCGAAGATAGATATTGCAAGAATAGCCTCATCGCGCGCTTCGAGGTATGTCCAAGAGGCTGTTCGATCGAACACAGAACCTCTCCCAAAGATAAAATTCTCAACTAACTCGCCTACGGCATGCTGGGTAAATGCAGACCATTTTTTGAAACTTCAGCCTGGGTCATCAGTACTGCTGCACAACCAAGAGGTGATGGCCGGAAAGGAGGCAGGAGGGCGGGAGCGAGTGATGGTGGGAAATCAGAAGGGAAAGAGCAAGCCGACTACAATCAAGCAGCCGGTCATACCTTTCGAGGACCTCAAGCAGCCAAGGATCCTCAACAAGAGCATGAACACAAGCAACAACAACCGCGAAGCAAAAGGTGCCAAACCGTCCTCATCATTGTCATCATCTGCTGGCGCTCCTGGTCACCCGAAGCCTGCAGAGCTAGTAGAGCGTTACATGGCAACAGGCATGGCACGGGAGGCCGCAAGCGAGAAGGTTATAGAGGATTTACAGGCTGCTTTGCAGCGCTCTCTTTACCCAATGCAGAAGCTTGCGTCGCTAGAAAAAACATTCCGTTCCTCTGCAACACAGTTTGACCAGACCTCGAAGCGTTTGGCGTTGATTGAGTCGAAGCTAGACAACAAACCCAACTTTCCCCAGGTTTTTGCTGCCGGAGTTGCAGCAGGGGCGCTTCTCCAAACAGCCATAAAGGCTAGTCCACCTGTTTTTGTAGCTCTCAACGAAGTCTTTAGCAATATCAGGGGAGTTTTCCAAAGATAGTGGCTTTTTAATTTTTCCTCGTACGGGATTTTTCTGCATAGCTATAACGGGAATGGAGCTTTCGACAGCACAGTTAAGCTGCTGTGCTTCTGTATCAAAATGAATTGACTAGCTTTTGAGCTCTAATATCCTTCTAGTTAAATCCCTTAGAAGAATATCAGTCCTCAAGAATGATGAGGCTGCTCTTCTCAGCTGGTAGAACCTAGCCCAGGTAGAAGGAACTATTTTTGTATGGAGAATGCTCGTAATGTGAAAACAATATCGGCTCTATGTATGATTGCTGAGGCCTAATGGAAATATTGGAGTTCATTGGTATGGTTTGCATATACTTGTTCAAATGTGTTTTTATGGAGAATGCTTTTAGGATGGAAAGAATCCATGCTCTTAAGATGAAAACAATACGGACTCTACGTGTGATTGACGAGACTTAACACAAGTATTGAGGTTTGGTAATGTATCTCTTGAATTTTTCCTGCTTTACTATCACACTCAGCAAGGGCCTCTGCGATAGATCAAAGGATCTATGTAAAAAGTATGATAGAAGCATTTTGTTTTTATGGAGGGTGTTATGAAGGTGGAACTAATGTTGGCTCGATTTGTGGTTAATGAGGTTTAATGCAAATATTGGAATTCAGAATTGTGCCTTGAAAGTTCTTTTGTTCTGTCTAACACTTAGTAAGATCTTCTTAGATAAATTGGAGGCCTAGTGACAAGAGACATGGGGACAATCCTGATTCTGTTCCTTCTTTGTGGCCTATTCTGAATGTCCTCTAATTTTGTGATGCAGGCTGAGGATAGGCACTGTCCTTGTGTGGCATCTTTGATTGGGGACATGTCTCATCCTTGATGGAGATATGTGTGACAGGTAGGATATAAATGGGGATGGCCCCAACTCCCCACATACGTCACACATAAACATAGACATACGTAGGTGCATACATACATGTGTTCCTCCTCCCCCTCCTTCCTCTTAAAAGATACCAACTTTTACTCCAGACTTCCACTTTTTGATTGTCCTTATGATAGGACTCATTTCCCATTTTTTACAAAAAAGCACCCATTCCTTATCCTTGATAAGTACAATCAAATATTTTCGTGATAAATATTCAACGATTGAAGATGATTTAGATTGTTACAACTTGAAAAAAGATTTTGTTTAATACATTTTCTCAGAGGCTCAACTTTCACTTTTTGGTGTTGAAATGATTTTTGTCTAGTGACCTGCGTTAAGTAAAATTAAGCTCCCTTAGGGAATTATAACATGTATCTAGGCCAACTATCACACGGAATGAGGAAACATTATCTACATATTATTATTTTTAAGAGAATTAGATATGTAGCACGAAGACATAAGGTAACTATGTTCTCTTACTTAGGAAGAACAAACTACAAAAGAGCTTTACCCACAACTCATAAGTACCAAAGCAAGAGAGGGTAAGGGAAGACAAGGCTATGGAGAGACTTAAACTGAAAATATGAACTGCAAAGCAACCCTCAAGAGAGTATGAGAATCCTCCACGTGAATGAGCATACACTACAAGTCCTTCAAGTCCTTGAGTGTAAGCACACTCACTCTTCAACTCTTCCAAGCTTCAAGTGTAGAAGCACCTCCTTCTTATATATGTGTGTGTGTGTGAGAGAGAGAGAGAGAGAGAGAGAGAGAGAGAGAGAGAGAGAGAGAGAGAGAGAGAGAGAGAGAGAGAGAGAGAGAGAGAGAGAGAGAGAGAGAGAGTCCCGCTGAAGAGAGAATGTGAGAGGAACTCTACGCTATGCTTGATTATCATGTGAAGTGAGGGCATGGTGTTTATATACACAAATTCAGACTATCAGCTTTTCTCTAAAAGCTCACATAGAAGCATTGCAAAAACTCTATTTTTAGAGCTTTTATTTTTGCACAAGTTTAATGGTGATGTGGCGATTGAGTTATGAGTTGGTACAAATTTGGTACAAGGAATTAGGGATGACATGTGGAGTGTGTTTTATAATTTTGACTTCTTTAACTTGCTCAAATCTAGGTTTTAGTGTTTTGACCAGCAGAGGAGGGTTTGATTTCTAAAGGTGAAACAAACATATTTTGGGCATGTGTTATATATGGTTGGATCTCTCAGTTCAAGTACTTCATCAATATGTGATTCATTTCTCTATGATCAAAATATCATGTTTGACCATTTTTAACCATTTTTATGACCTGATTCCAAAATTGTCCTATGATACAAATGAATTAAAGTGTTCATGAATATATTTACAATGATCGGATAAGGCTTACTTAAAATCTATACATTTCATGTTCATTTCTTGACAATTCTCTCCTTAAATACTAATTTTCTAGGTCAAAGCAATAAGAAATAGTTTAGAAAGATGTTGGGAATCTTTCTGGTCTCTTCTTTCCGACAAACTTCCTGTGAGGTATGAACCCCTCAAATAGTAGATAATTGAAGTTATTTGAAGTAGAAGTCATATGAAGTCAAAATATAGAATCAAAATATGAAACTAAAGTTCTTCCATAGGTCTTGGATTATACATGTGAAACTATCTTTTGAATCTGATGTTGATGTTGATATATCTGTCTTTGAAATTCAAGTTATCTTCAACTTTGAAATATTGCAAGTAATTTGTACAATCTTGTAGCATTTGTTTGGATTTATATAGATTTTGTCCGCTAGCTTCTCAAGAAGGTATCATAAGATCTTTCATAGAGGATGAACTTGATGAAAGATTGTGGATATCTCTTTATTACAAAATTCCATTCTTCAAATACTTTTTTTTCCTTCTTCTAATGTACCTTCTTTTTTTTTTATAAAAACCTCAATGAGGTATAATCAGTGGATATCACAAATCAAAGATACGTTCCTTTCTTGCGATCCTTTTAGAGGTTGGGATATAATACTATGAGTTTGTGCGATCGAGGAACAAAGAGAAGGAACAAATATGAATCCTGTGAAAAAGTTTGGGAAGTGAACCACAAGCTGACGCATATGGAACACTCCATGTAATTGGCCGTATCATCATCTTTGGGACAGTCATCCTTGGAAAGCTTAACATGTGGCTGCAATGGCACTCCAAGAGGCTTAGCATCAGCCACATTAAATCTGTCCAGCACTTTTTCAATGTACTTTTCGAGATAAATGCAAAGTATGCTGCTGCCTATCCCTTTTTATTCGCATACCAAGAATATGCTCAGCTTCTCCAAGGTCTTTCATTGAGAATGCAGAGTTCAGTTGCTGTTTTAGAGCATTCAGTGTGTTCTTTTTCTTTCCAGCCAGCAGCATATCGTCTACATACAGTACAAGAATGATTGGGCTGTCATCTTCATCCTTTTTAGTGTACAAACAGTGGTCTGAATGGCTTCTTATGCATGGCTTCTTTTGAACCCATGTTTGAGCATAAATGCATCAAACTTCTTATACCATTGTATGGGGCCTGTTTCAGCCCATATAAGCTTCTTTTCAGCTTGCATACTAGGTGCTTTTTTCCAGGAATGGCATATCCTTCAGGCTTTTTCACGTATAGCTCTTCGTCTAAATCACCATGCAAAAAGGCTGTTTAACATCCATTTGGGATAACTCCAAATCCAAGGCAGCTGTGAGAGCAAACAACACACGTAATGTGGTCATTTTAACCACTGGAGAGAACACCTCTTGGGAATCAATGCCCTCTTTTTGGGCATATCCCTTAGCAACCAGCCTTGCCTTATACTTGGGTTTGCCATCAACAGTTTTGATTTTGTACCCCCACTTGTGGGGAATGGCCTTCCTTCCTTTGGGCAACTCAACCAAATCCCAAGTATCATTTGCATGCAAGGCCTTTATCTCTTCCTGCATGGCTGACTCCCACTTCTTCTTGTGCTCACATAGCTTTGCCTCTTTATAAGTAAGAGGCTCACCCTCATCTGATAACATAATGTAATGTATAGAGGGGTCATATCTATTCTTTGGCCTCCTAGGACGTGTACGTCAGATTGTCTACATTTTCAGCCATATGTGATGCATCATGAGGGTCTGAAATAGGCCTAACATGTGGCTGGTCTTGCTGAAATGTGACCTTATGGTCATGTTTCAAGGCAACATTATTTTGTAGCAGCCTTGCCTCATTACAAACAACATCCTGGCTGCGCATGACCCTTTGAGCTGAGGTAACCATATTCTATAACCCATTTCACCTTCTTCACCATATCTCATGAAGAGGCCGTTAATGGATTTGGCATCAAGTTTACTCCTCAACTCCGGCATTATGTGTACAAAAGCTTCACAGCCAAAGACGCGTAAGTGATCATATGAAGGAGGTTTGCTAGACCAAACCTCTTCAGGGATGTCACCTTTCGAGGACATGTGAGGGGATCGATTGCATATATGTATTGCAGTTTTAAGAGCCCCCCCCAAAAAAACATGAGGGAGATTAGCTATGGACAGCATGCATCTCACCCTCTCACAAAGAGTCCGATTATATCTTTCAGCCACACCATTAGAAGAGGGGCTGTATGGAACAGTAAGCTCCCTTTTTATGCCCAAATTTTCACAAAAATTTTTGAATTCAACGCCTGTGAACTCACCCCCATTATTCGTACGTAAGCATTTGAGCTTTCTACCTACTTGGGTAGTCACAAATGCATGAAATCTCTTAAACACAGCAAACGCTTCATCTTTTGATTTGAGTAGTTGCACCCAAATTTTTCCTAGAAAAATCATCAACAAAAGAAATAAAATATAAAGCACCCCCCATAGATTTGGTGGGCATGCTACATATATGAGAATGGACAAGATCTAATATATAAGACTTACGAGACACACCAGAGTAATAGGAACTTTTCACTTGCTTTCCATATTGACAATCATTACAAAAATCTAGCTTGGTAACATATCAAGTTACAAAGTTTGGATAGACCGTTTTGGCTCATATGGCCAAGTCTTTTATGCCACAATTCCATATGAGAATTAATCTAAGCCAATGCAATGAATTTGCCAGACAAGGCCTTTCCATGCAAGCAATACAAAGTTCCCCTTTTCGTGCCTTTAACAATGAGCCGTGACCCTCTGGTCATCTTCCATGAGCCTCTTTCAAATAAAACGCTATAACCATGCATATCCATTTGCCCAACAGAGAGCAAACTCTTCTTGATTCCTAGTACATATCTCACATTGTGAAGGACCAGCTCATTTGTGCCATCTGTTGAAAGATGCACAGTGCCAATACCTTCAATGGGACATGTGATATTCCCGAGGTATACATGGCCATGGCTGCCCGTGTGAAAAGTAACGAAATACTCCTTGACAGGAGTCACATGAAACGAAGCACTAGAATCAACAATCCATGTCTGAGATAATGCATCATTTACAGTGAATAAAGCATCAATTAGATCACTTTTAGTGATCGACATGTCCTGTACATGAACATTGCAAGAGACATCATGTGCATGAGCATCATCTTCTGACATAGTAGGACATAGAATATCTTCCATATCTGAAAGCTTCTCGATAACAACACTAGAGGCCACATTGGCCTTCTCTTTTTCTTTCTGGCTGTCCTATCCATCCATCTTGTCTTCCTTCTTGTCCTTTCTTTTGTCTCCAACATTCTTCTTCCTCTCAAGCTCTGCCTTAAAGAATCGGAAGTCGGGCTTCTTATGGCCTTTCCTACCACAATAATAACAGAACTTCCCCTTTCTTTGCTTTTGCTCTTACTCCTTTGTGAATAAGAGCCCTTCTTCTCTGATCTGCCCTCCGACCATGTTTGTAGAAGTGCCTCCTTCACCGCTTGCTTTTCTCCTGATTTCTTCATTCAATATAGAACCCCTCACACCATCAAAAGTAAGATTGGGGTTATTTGATAATGAGACCACCAAGGTCTCCCAAGAATGAGGAAGTGTCATAAGCAGAAAAATAGCTTTCAACTTATCATCAAAGGGAGGCATCCTTGAGTCTTGCAACTCTGATAGAGTACCTGTAAAATGAGACAAGTGCTCTACAGCGCTCCTTGACTCGTCCAACTGCATGCCAACTAATTTTCTCATGAGATGTACCTGATTAAGAGGTGTGATGTACATGAGATGCAAACTAATCAGGGTACCACCTCTAAAACTAATGCACAAGGGCTTCAAACAGCTATAGGAACAAAATGGAGCAAAATCGAGCCGATTGGAGCACAAAATTAGAATCTGAAATTTTTTGAAATTTTCTGCAAAAAATTCAAGGAAGAAAATTTGTGCAAAAAAATCAACAATTTGATTTCTTTTGACTTCAATGTGCGTACATAAGCTATAACGCAACCTTTAGAACCAAAAAGGAGCAAAAGCTCCAAATTTCGCTTTAGAAATTTCTGAAAATCTCAGGAAAACACCACAATTTTAATACAGAAGGTACTAGGTCTGTATATTGCTATTATGACCTGTAAAAGACCTGTTTAGACCTGTAAAACACCTGAAAACAGCATGTTATGAGCCGTTGAGACACCCAAAGTGATCCCCTTGGCCTCGGAGCAAAGTTCTTTGCGATGAGATCAAAGATTATTGCGAGAAGTGGAGTTTTCTTTGCTGTACAACACTTGCGCAAAAGCTCTGAAACCCTAATTCAGCTCTATTACCAGTTGAAAGGGTTTGGATGTGGTGTTGGAGGGGTAGAGGACGTGTGTGGGTGCCTCAGAAGAGGAGGTTAAAGCAAGGAGACGAGGCACAACTGCTCAGAAGAGAGAGAGAGAGAGAATCGACCAGCTTTTGGAGGAGCTCACAATGAATGAGAGAGCCCCAAAGTGTTATTAAGTTATGTTATATAGAATCCTTTTAGGGTTGGCCAAGTTCACATTGAACTTGGCCCAAAAAACAAAGAATAAGTGACATAGCCTTTATGAATAGGCCTATACATATGTATACACTATAAAGGAGTCATTTAGGACTTTACCCAGCAATGTTTATTATGTAGCTGATTTTTTGTAGTTTGAGTGTGGCTTGTGTCATCTTCATGATCAATTATGGTGTATAAAATATTGGGGCCATAATTAGAAGCTTTTGATTCCATTGGACTTTTGAATGGGATGAGGATGGTATGTGGAGACAATGCGAGATCTAGCTTCATGGCGACAATTTGCTAACATAATGAATTCAACATCAGCTCCTTATTTATTATTTGTTTTGAGGAATAAGGGAAAGGTTGGGTGGGAAATTAGGAAACCTCATTTAGAAACCCTTTTTTATTTAGGTTTTGTGAATATATTTGGATTTCAAAAACCTAGTTTCGGATGAAATTATATATGTTCGAAGCCTCGGTAGAGTCAGTTAGTATTTTTCTTAGCTTAAATGGGAAAGAAAATATGCTTTTGGTTCGTTGGGTTCTTGTAACAAGCTTGGTTTACAAGGAGCATGTGAATATATATTTCATGGTGCACATAATAGCAAAAGTGCTTAGGTTCACCTATGGTTTCTTTTAAGAACATGTTGGGATATGATGGTTTTAACATATGAGAGTCCCATAGTACTTGCAATCTTTCATGGGGTCTTTGGTCTCTCACTAGCCCTTTCTCTATTGGAACTTGGGAGGTCATGGCACTTCATAAGAGCTTGTATAAGTCTTCTTTTTGGACCAAATTAGTGTACACATTTTGTCTTCGAGTCGAGAGTCCCCCCCTTTTCAACCTAGCACATCAAGATAGAAATCCTCATCATGCATGAAGGTGGTGGCACATTTATTGCCATTGATCATAGAAGAGTCTAAGTGATGAGTGATGTGATGGACTTGAATAATCTTCCAAATTATCTTCCAAATTCACTCTCAATTATCTTCAATTCTCTTAAGGATAATCTTTGATAACTTATACTATATTCTCTACCCAACCTCTTCTATGGAAACTTGAATATGTCCATAAATGGACTCCTTGTATGTAGTAGGTATCGTAATTCATCACTTTGAAAAAATATGTACTTAGGAGGGGATGAAGCCCATAATATTAATTTTGTGGTGACATCTATTATCGTTCCATCCTTTGGATAAAATGGAGCATCTATGTATTTGCCACTCTAATTTAATTATCATCAAGAAAACCTCAACTTTCTCTCTTTCACTAGCATGGTTACATATAATCTATGATATTCGACTCCATGGTAATTGCCAGAAGGATTCAATATGAGCTATCACATCAATTGTTTTCTTCCAAGTATTAGTATGGATTCCATTGAAAGAGGTGACATTGAAGAATGTAACATTCTATCATAGTATCGATAACTTTTTGTCACACACTTTGCGAGCTTAAGAATAGATAGAAAGAATGGAATCCTTGCCTAGGCCTTTAGGATCGAGGCTGATTAATAAGGTCCTTGTTTTCAACATTTCTAGAAGATGATTGGCTTTTCAATGAACTATGGATTGGCTTTGTTCTGATCATGTTGAGAAGATAATTGACCACTCAATTGACCATTGCTTGGCCTTGTTTTTATCATGTTGGGAAGATGTTTGACTTTTCAGAGAACTAGTGCTAGGCCTTACCTCACCTACTAAACCTATGAAGGTTAATATTGACTTATGTGAGCAAATTTCTACTAGTATTTGTGAGAGTTCATGTCCTTTTGTGTTGTTTTTGCAACATTAGAAGGGACTTCAACATAAGCAACAATCCCATCCCTTATTTTAACACATGCCAATAAGATCATTGGTAGTAGTAAAGTTGCATTGCAATGTATTGAGTGCAACACAATAGTATTGCATTGCATACAAAAATGGGGGGTAAGTATTTTCCCATTCTGTTATGTACTGAAAGTTAAAGGACATCTAGATGGGCACCTGTAGTTAAGTGTCCAACCAAATATGAATTGGTCGCCCAATGTGAACCGAGCCACCTTATTTGAGCCCATAAATAGGACCCATGGGCTCGTTTGTGAGGGATTCCTCAAGAGTCGCATGAGGCACTTGGACTTTTGGCCTTTTGGAAGAGCCTCATCACCCGTATAGGTTTGGGGGGGGGGGGTTTTGGTGGTATGGGACACCGGTCCCTTTGGAGGTGATTGCTCGCTTGGCTGCAGGCTCCCAGGCTCGGGGGTGAGCCCGTATTGGCTCTACGGCTGGGAGGTGAGTCTGATGTTCGCCCTTCTATTGTTTATGAATTTGGCTTGTGTCTTGTCTTGTCGAGTAGGGAGGATCTTGGAGGTTCTAACACATTCCTACCTCTAGATCTCCCTTGTGGGTTTGAACTAGTGTTCCCTTAGCAGGTTTAGATAGACGGGTGGATGGATGGGTGCGTGGATGAGGGGAGAGGAAGAAGGAAAGAAAGAAAGAAAGAAAGTGTTTTTACATCTATTAGGAGGCCGAACTCGGACTATGAGACAAATCGATGTACATGCGTGTATCTTCTGTCAATCGGAAAAGATAAAAGTGCTAAAAATACTGGTAAAGTTGATAGAGATCTCCATAGTATGCATGTGGAGATACCCATGAAAGTGGGGGGTGATGGAGTGCGATATCTATGATTGTCTATATGCAAAAGGGTAGTACAACAAGCATGAGATTACATCTGAAACGACTAAATAGCTCCATCTTGTGCTAGTGGGCTGGTATAAGATGTGATATACATAGGTGGAGGCAGAGTTAGGGCCATCGTGATGGCTGTAGCGAGATCAGCCATCATCTGGGCCATGGGATCATCTCTCCTCCATGGCACGATGGTCACGAGTGTGGATCTCCACAATCTGGTGTCGGTGAAGTCTCGGGGCTCGATATCCTATAGTATGGGTTCGTCTCCTAGCTCGAGAGGTCTTAGCCTTCTGAAGAATCACCCCTCTCGGTGTGTGAGCTGAGGGGGGGAGGGTTGCTACACGTCGTGGAATAAAGAGGTCAGCGAGTTGACTTTGTCTCCCTCCTGTGTGGGCTGCCACGGTAGGTTGGAGTAGGGAATCTCTGTGACTCTGTATCTCTAGTAAGAATCACCCGAGCTATTGTTGGTCTCTAGAGTCCATGATCTCTCGGAGGGTGGACTGCCCTGTAAACAGAGTCTCGTATCTGCCTCTAATGCCATCATATGCGCTAAATCTACATACAAAGTGCTCCTCATCCTCCTCTACTCTGCATACCTTGCATATCTGCTCCTCTCTGGGAATGTCTTTCGGCTCGTCTCAATCTCTAGTCGGTGTGATGAGACTCTCAACTGGCCACTCCCTACCCTCGAGCTATGAGGCATGTAAGAACTGGTCTCGGTAGTGTGATAGTCTCGATCTCATGTGTGGTGTGTGCCATGTCTGACTAATGTAGAGCTACCAGAGATCCTGTCTGCGCACAACATTCCCCTCACGACGGGAGAGGTGAATGTGAGGTGAGTCTGGTCATACTGAAAAGGTGGCAATCTATCCATATCAAGTCCATGACTATCAAACCAGACTCTAACCTGAGTGTACCAAGCTCTCTCATATCCTGACTCTGATCTCTGTATAGATGCCTCAAAAGCCTGTGTGTGCGTCTGTCTATAGGGAGCTCCCTCATCCTTTGAATAAAGCAGATAGTATGGAATAGTGCATCTACTACCATGGGTGGTGCAGCTAGCTCTGCTATGATGATGTCACGTGGCACTGACTGTTTCCCGCAAAATAGTCACGAGATCATACGTACTTGTGGCATCTCAATCGCACTCCACTAGGTGACTGTGAGGCCTGGGGCCCAAACTGTCGCAACATACATCATAGCTTGTCTGACTAGTGTGTCAAATAGCCACCCCTTCGTGCGGGGCTCCTGGAAGTGTGCCTGGTGAAATCTTTGCTAACATGGCTAAAGCTGCATATCCTCGTGTGAGTCTATCGGTGGTTTCCTGTCTCATACTGAAGGGGCCAGAGAAGCTCGTGAATGTGACTCTGAGGTAAATATAGGAAGTGACCACCTCAATCTGTCCATTGCCAACTGTGAATCTTGCTCCATTCCTCACCATGGGGGATGTGTGGAAGATCATGACCTTGGTCTTGCCAAGGTTTACTGTCAAGCCCCTTTGTGTACAAAACTCATCCAGTGCATCTAGGTGGCGCTGGTAATACCTCGGGGAGGGGGGGAGAGAGAGAGAGAGAGAGAGAGAGAGAGAGAGAGAGAGAGAGAGAGAGAGAGAGAGAGAGAGAGAGAGAGAGAGAGAGAGAGAGAGAGAGAGAGAGAGAGAGAGAGAGAGAGAGAGAGAGAGAGAGAGAGAGAGAGAGAGAGAGAGAGAGAGAGAGAGAGAGAGAGAGAGAGAGAGAGAGAGAGAGAGAGAGAGAGAGAGAGAGAGAGAGAGAGAGAGAGAGAGAGAGAGAGAGAGAGAGAGAGAGAGAGAGAGAGTCATATTAACATCTTCTAGAGGCCAAACTTGGCCTATGAGACAAAACCATGTACAAGTGTAGTAACCCTGTGTAGAAAATGAAATGAAATAAAAAGTACTCGCTACACAAAGCTATATAGGGCTGGAAAAGGATGCGGAGACGTGGCTCTGACTCTGTAGATAATGGCCACCTAGTACATGGGGGATCCATAATGTGAGTGAGTAAAATACCCTAGCTACTGGTGATGGGTGGAGGTGGGTGTAGTATGTGGTACATCGGTGGTGGTCTGAGTGCCTCCTGAAGGAAGACAACCCAGGGGGTGGTGGTACGCCTCTGCTCCATTATGTAGTCGTAGGCTGTCCTGATGCGTGAGATATCCTCCTGATATAGTCATGGTCGACGATATCCAACCATGCATGGTCGGCGTCGTGCTCTTTGTGTTGCTGCCTGGTGGAGCGTGAGCCCTATAGATGAACCTCTTTGATGTAGCTCATCTCGCTGAAAGAACCGAGCAATGGTCTTCTAGGTACTCACCCGTGTCTGATGTGTGGGCTGTATTGACCGCTCTCTCCTCTCATATGCTTCCGTGAGGAAGCGTCCCAAGCGTCGCTGGTCTCCCATAGTCATGCACAATTGGAGTGACTCCTCCAATTGGAGTGACTCCTCTATCTGAAACTGTGCTTGTAGGTCTAAGTATGCTGCGCATCTGATAACAAAATGCTCCTCACTCTCTACCTCTGTCTCGCATATTGGGCACCACCTCTCCTCACTCGGGGCTCCCCTGCACCGACCCCTCTCAATCTCGAGCCGATGTGATGAAACCCGGAGCTGCCCAATGACGACTCGAAGGGTGGGGTAGGTATGTTTGCATGTATCTTGGAATCTTGATGAAGCCCTCATATGATATATGTAGAAAATGCTCACGGTAATAGAGCATTTTCGGTGGCAATGTATCTCTAGGGCTCACCCATGTCCTCTGTATGTATGTATGCAATATCTCCTGATAAATGACCCTATTCCTCTCCTGATGAGAGAGCGAGTAGGTGGGTGCATGTAAGTCGTACTGTAGTGGTGGTAGCTTGTCTATGTCAAAACCATGGTGGGCCAGCCAGTCTCGTGTCTGTGCATACCATGAGGTGTCGCTTGCTAATGCCATATCACGTGATGCCTGGAAAGCACGATAAGCAATGCGCTTTGTATCCATGCTCCGAAGTCTGTGTAATAGGCATATTGTCTGGAATAGTGCCTCAACTAGCATCGGTTGTGCAGCAAGATCTGCTCTAATGATATCATGTGGTACTGAAGGCTTGCTGCGGATAAGTCTAGCAATCAGATCTGTGGCCTCTCCAATGCTGTCCATACTGATATAGTTAATCCCGGCCCCCATATATGGCACTGTCTCTTCATCAAAGCTAGTGCTGCGTACCCACGTGTGATGCGGTCACGGGCTGCCTGAGACATAGAGAAGACCCCTGATGCTGCTGTAAATGTCACTCCCAAGTAAATAGATGATCCGACCACCTCGATTGATCTGCCTGCTGCTGTGAACAAACTATGTTTGCGTACCTGTGCTGATGTATGAAAGATCATGATGGTTTTAGCAAGGTTCACAGATATCCCTCTCTGTTTGCAAAAGTCATCTAGGCCATGTAGATGATGCTGTAGACCTTCAGCAGACTCTGAAACCAGTACAATATCATCAGCATATAAAAGAATATGGATAGTGGACCCGCGTACTTCAATGCCATCACCTCCCTGCTGCTGTATGAAGTCCACTATCTCATCAATGTAGAGACCAAAGAGGGTGGGTGAAAGAGGGCACCCTTGCTTCACCCCGATAGTGCTAGCAAGTGGATTAGATAAGCCCCCTGGACATCTGACTCTACCAGATACTCTTTCGTATAAGGCGTAGATCCCCTATATCATCTCCTCTGGAGCTCCGATATCAAGTAGTTGTCTGAAGAGTCGTTCCCTCGGGACAGTGTCAAATGCTTTGCGAAAGTCCACAAAGCAGCAATATAATCTCCTCTTCCTCACCCTTGCCTGGTCGATCAGGCATCTCAGGGTGAAGATGTGGTCAATGGTAGAGTAATCTCGTCGGAAATCTGCCTGTCCTAGAGCCCTCATACCCTTCCTCTCAGCGGGAGTACTCAACTCTGTCTCTAGTACCGCCCCATATAACTTGGCCAATACAAGGTCAATCATGATCCTCCGGTATGTAGCTGGATCCATAGTACCACCTTACTTATGAATGGGCACTATGGTGTGCTCAGTCCATGAGTCAGGGAACTCTTCAACCAATGCACAATTGAAGAGGTGGGCAATGAGTGGTGCGAGAGTCGTGCCTCCGTAGATGAGGTGCTCTGCATGTAAACCGAAATGGTCATGGGCCTTGCCATGCTGGGGGGGGGGGGGGGAGAGAGAGAGAGGGAGGGGGGGGAGAGAGGGGGAGGGGGGGGGAGAGAGAGAGAGAGAGAGAGAGAGAGAGAGAGAGAGAGAGAGAGAGAGAGAGAGAGAGAGAGAGAGAGAGAGAGAGAGAGAGAGAGAGAGAGAGAGAGAGAGAGAGAGAGAGAGAGAGAGAGAGAGAGAGAGAGAGAGAGAGAGAGAGAGAGAGAGAGAGAGAGAGAGAGAGAGAGAGAGAGAGAGAGAGAGAGAGAGAGAGAGAGAGAGAGAGAGAGAGAGAGAGAAAGAAAGAAAGAAAGTCATATTAACGTCTTCTAGAGGTCAAACTTGGCCTATGAGACAAAACCATGTACAAGTGTAGTAACCCTGTGCAGAAAATGAAATGAAATAAAAAGTACTCGCTACCCAAAGCTATATAGGGTTGGAAAAGACTCGGGAGACGTGGCTCTGACTCTGCAGATAATGGCCACCTGATACATGGGGGATCCATAATGTGAGTGAGTAAAATACCCTTTCTACTAGTGATGGGTGGACGTGGGTGTAGTATGTGGTACATCGATGGTGGTCTGAGTGCCTCCTGAAGGAAGACAACCCAGGGGGTGGTGGTACGCCTTTGCTCCATCATGCGGTCGTAGGCTGTCCTGATGCGTGAGATATCCTCCTGATATAGTCGTGGTCGGCAATATCCAACCATGGGTGGTCGACGTCGTACTCTCTGTGCTTCTGCCTGACGGACCGTGAGCCCTATAGATGGACCTATCTGATGTAGCTCAGCTCGCTGAAAGAACTGAGTAATGGTCTGCTGGGTACTCACCCGTGTCTGATGTGTGGGCTGTAGTGACTGCTCTCGCCTCTCGTATGCTGCTGTAAGGAAGCGTCCCAAGCGCTGCTGGTCTCCCATAGTCATGCATAGCTGGAGCGAGCGAGCGAGAGAGAGAGAGAGAGAGAGAGAGAGAGAGAGAGAGAGAGAGAGAGAGAGAGAGAGAGAGAGAGAGAGAGAGAGAGAGAGAGAGAGAGAGAGAGAGAGAGAGAGAGAGAGAG
The DNA here is from genome assembly GCA_020310875.1 of Ceratopteris richardii. Lineage (NCBI taxonomy): Eukaryota > Viridiplantae > Streptophyta > Polypodiopsida > Polypodiales > Pteridaceae > Ceratopteris > Ceratopteris richardii. The sequence continues at coordinate 174,777,268 of CM035410.1, forward strand.
AGAGAGAGAGAGAGAGAGAGAGAGAGAGAGAGAGAGAGAGAGAGAGAGAGAGAGAGAGAGAGAGAGAGAGAGAGATTTTTTAAAGTCTATTAGAAGGTCGAACTCGACCTATGAGACAAAATCGATGTACATAGTTTGTTTCTCCGGTCAAACAGAAAGAAGAGTGTGCTGAAAGTAAAAAACTGATGTGAAACTAGGCATAGGAAGGGGGGGTTATATGCAGTGCTATCTCTATGGTAGCCTATATGCAAGAGAGTGATACAAGTATGAGAATGCATCTAAACGGCTCAAAATCCCAAACTAATGCTCATATATGGATGCAGTATGTGGTACATAGGTGGAGGCAGGGTCAGGGCTGCCCGAATGACTATAGTGGGATTGGACATCATCTCGGCTCGTCTGTCCTCAATGGCGGGATGGTAGCATGCCTCTATATCCGCGATTTGGTGACTGTGCAATCTCCGTGTCCGATAACTTCTATCACTGGGTCATCTCCTAGCACAAGAGGTCTCAACCTATTGAAGAGTCACGCCTCTCCGAGTGACATTAGGTGGGGGAGCCGGTGCATGTCATGGGGCAAAGAAGTCAGTGAGCTGTGTTTGTCTCCCGCCGATCGGAGTTTCTGTGGTTGGCTGTAGAAGGGCATCTCTGTGGCTCTGTATCTCTAGTAAGAATTGCCCTAACTGATGCTGATCTCTAGAGGCCATGATCTCACGAAGGATAGGCTGTCATGTGAATAAAGCCTCGTATCTGCTCCTGATATCATCATATGCACAAAATGCTTCTCATCCTCTATGTCTACTCCACATACACGGCAAATCCTCTCCTCTTTGGGGGTGTCTGCTCCACTGCCAACCTCAATCTCTAGATGGTGTGAGGAGACCCTCAGCTGGCCAATTGCTACCCTCGAGCTATGAGGCATGTATGTGTCCATGTAGCGTGGTCTCTGGATGAACTTATATGCTAGAAAGTCCAAGAACTGGTCTCGATCGTGTGATAGTATGGATCCAAGACTAGAAGTGAACCCTCCTTCGGTCCGACCCCTCTCTATCTTGAGCTGATGTGATGAAACTCGAAGCTGCCCAATGATGACTCGGAGGTGGTGTGGTAAGTATGTTTGCATGTATCGCGGAGTCTCAATAAAGCCCGATCTGAGATCTTTAGAAAATGCTCACGGTAGTAGAGCATTTTCGGTGGCAGTGTATCCCTGGGGCTAGTCCATGTCCTTTGGATATATGTATGCCATATCTCCTGGTGAAGGGCATCGGTCCAGCTACTACTGTGAAAGAACTATGTCTCCTCACCTGTGTTGATGTATGAAAAATCATAACCTTGGTTGTACCAAGGTTCACAGAGAGCCCTCTATGTATGCAGAAGTCGTCTAGGCCGTAGGTGGTGCTGTAGACCTTCTGCAGATTCTGAAACTAGCACAGTATCATCAGCATATAAAAGAATATGAAGAGTAGTCCCTCGTACCTCAATGCCCTCCCCTCCCTGCTGTCGTATGAAGTTCACTATCTCATCAATGTATCGACCAAAGAGGGTGGGTGAAAGAGGGCACCCTTGCTTCACCCCAATAGTGCTAGCAAGTGAGTCGGATAAGCCACCTGGACATCTAACTCTACCAGATACTCTCTCATATAAGGCATAGACCCCCCATATCATCTCATCTGGAACTCCGATATCGAGTAGGCATCTAACGAGCTGTTCCTTGGGAACTGTGTCGAAGGCTTTGCGGAAGTCCACAAAGAAGCAGTATGATCTCCTCTTCCTCACTCTTGCCTAGTCAATCAGGCATCTCAAAGTGAAGATGTGGTCAATGGTAGAGTAATCTCGTTTAAAACGTGCCTGTCTTGGGGCCTTGATACTCTTCCTCTCTACGACAGTGTTCAACTCTGTCTCTAGCAGTGTCCCATATAATTTGGCCAATGTGGGGCCAATCATGATCGTCCGATAGGTAGCTGGATCCATAACGTCACCTGACTTATGAATGGGCACTATGATGTGCTCAGTCCATGAGTCAAGGAACCCTTCAACCAGTGCACGGTTGAAGAGGTGGGCAATGTCTAGGGTTACGTCATGGGCATACAAGCTGTCAAGGTTTCAAGTTTCAATCCAACATGCTTTCATTCTTTTATGTTTCTCTTGGTTGGCTCTATTTTCGGCATCAGAATTTTGTAATGAGGTGATCTTTCATGTGGTATGACTGTTGATGTTGATATTGTGAAGCGTCTTCCTGTGTTGCTCACAACTCTAAGCCCTTGAATCACAGCATTGTGAGCTTTCTGTGTTTGGCAATTATGCATCATCTTCCACAGACATGCCTTTTTAAGAGTTTCAAAAATCGTGGATAATCTCATCATGAAACTTCTTGATAGCACGGGAGGTAGGCTTTTTACACTTCTTTTGATTCCCACTTCATAACTCTTTTGTGATTCTTAATGGAATAATTTCAATTCAGATACGGGAGGATAGGGTGGATAACAAAGAAGATGGTGCATTAGGGGCCAGGGTTTGGGGCAGCAGCAGCGAAAGTCTCATGTCATTTTTGTTGCAGTCCGTCAGATTTACTTTGCCAACCTCTTTAACAAGGGTGATAGTTTTGAGCTTTTTAGTCAACTTAATCTGGCTTTGTGGTAGATTTGTCCAGAGAGTATTGCAGCTATTTTCTCTGCTATTTGTTTTCGTGTGATGCCAATAAGTTCTTATACTGGCTTTGTGATATCTATGAGGAAAGTGGATCAAATTCATCCATTTGCTTATTTGGAATGGCGCAAAAGGTATGGTGCATCTTGTCACTGTAGTGAATTTTTTCAAGCTGGTTAGCAGCAGGCGTTATGTTTAATTTTGTAATCTCTATATCTTCATATAATTATTCTGTTACTTAAGATTCTGGTATTGTCAAAGTTAGCCCTCAAGATTTTAGGAGATATTTTTGGAGTCTTTTGATATGTTCATGATTGTTATTTCAAGACTGAACTTCTTCTTCCTCTCATCTCTATTTACTGCTATTTTTGTTTTTGCTGTATATACGGCTCTAATAATTTGAAGGATTTGCATTGAACAAAGTTTATGATTTGTCACTATGCTCATGTAGAGCATAGTAAAAAAAATCGCACGATTTTTATTATATAAAAATCGTAAAATTCGCATTCGCGATTTAAATCGTGTTTAACGATTTTTATTCCCAAAAAAAATAAAAATAAAAAAATTTTTAAGGTTTCATATGGTAGATCTCTTTTTAACATTAAAATTTGATCACTGTGATACTCATGCTTGCTAGTAGTCTATCATATATTACCACTTTGCTCTCTAGGTAGAACTATATTATTTTCTTGCCTATTGGAGATTTGACTAACTAAATTAAGTTAAAATCGATGCTCAGTGATTTAAGTAGTAGAGCACTATGGGCTTAAAAAGCTACAAAGCCAAGTTCCTTCAATTGTGTATGTACATTTTTTGGCATCAAATTAAGTCCCTGTCCAGTATGAATCTGTACTAACCTATAGCTGAATGACATTATAGAGTTTATATGACTGCAATGTTATCAAAAACTCTTTGGTGGCATCTCACATATGACTGAAGTACAACAACTAACAAGCATCAAGGTCATATAAACTTTTCATTACTTTCACTATTGTCCAATATTGGAGTATATATGAGTTGAATAGGTATTGTGCATACCTTAGATACAAGAAAAAATAATAATCTCTTGATGAATAAAAACCTCGATTTTATTTTTATTTTTACAAACCTCTATGATTTAAACGATTTAAATTCCGATTTAAATCTACGATTTAAATCTCTACTTTTTTCTATGATGTAGAGAGTGGTCTCATGAAGTGTATAGCAAGGATAGTGGTATTCTTACCACGGGGGTGTTTCTTTGCCCTCTTTTTGTCTGGTTATGCATGATTGGAGTCTAAATTTGTATTTTAATCTTTTTGTGTTTGGAGCCTTTAGTCATACATCCCTAGAAGTTTCTATGCAGGTTTGGATATACACACTAAGTTCATTATTGCTCTTACTGGAGATGAAGAAGTATAATTTGGTTCTTATAGCTGCTATACATTTTGATTACATATATTATGTGTGCACTTGCTGCAACATCCCTTCTGATTTTATAACAGCAAGAAAGGTCCTCACTGTTTTCATCATTTTGTAACGGGTATCGTTTTGAAATGTACTTCTATTTTGAGTAGAGAGTAAGTTCTTGCATTTATTAGTGTTCCTTTTCCTTTATTTATATAAGCTTTGAGAATGAGAGCTGCATACAATTATCTTGAGACTCTGGAGAATTTCAGATGCAAAAATGCACAAAGGAGCCTATATACAAAAACTTACAAAGTGACTTCACACAATCACAATTCAGGATACTTAAGTTTCCATAGTTTCAATTTTGGAAAGTTAGTTTTCCACATTTCTTCTTATAAGGTCTTTATCTATGAAGAAAACTACTCAGAAATTCAAAGTGAAATTCATTTATAATATTCTATTATAGCCACTTTCTTCGGATCACTTTCGAATCAATTTGAGATGGAGTATTGTGATTGTACCTCAAAGCAGTAAGCCTTTGCAATCAATTCTGCACCTTATCTTCTTTGATTTGTTTCATATTAACTAGCGAATGTTTTCTTTTTTTTACTTATTGTGAATAGTTCTTCATGTTTTTCTACATTCAAGCATAAGCTTCTACATATCTGATGCATAACTTTATTCAAATATAAGTTATGCATCAGATATGAGTTCACCGACAAGCTTTGTAAGCAAATTCTGTTTCAGGTGCTTCCCTAGTATACGACAGCTTTACACGAAGGGAGAAGCTCTACCAATCTGTCTATTGATTTTACAAACTTTTTTTCAAAGTTTTATTCAAGATAATTTAAACTCTTGGTTACTTCAATACACTTTACAAATCATTGAATGTGGATGTGCTAGTTACTAAGAAGTTTCTTGGCTCGTTGGTGAGGTTATGCCAAGTATTTTAAAACATTTTGTGGATGAATGCCCCTTTTTCTTGTTTAAATGCCCTTGGGAAAATGACGATATTCTCCAGCATGATGTTATAAATGCAAAAGTGCTATGGGTCGCTGATGGTTAAGAGTGGACATTCTGGCCTTCAAGTTACAGTGGAGAGGTGAGAGTTGCTTCAGCTGTGGCGTGCTTTCAACTGATGCTCCTTTTGAGAACCTATCAAGATAGGCAGTTTTGTTGGTTGAGTCCCACAATACTTGGACCTTGAAAGGGGTCCTTGGTCAGTGACTACCCCTTCTTGGAGCATGGGAGTTTGCCATTTTTCATAAGAGCCTGTATAAGTCTTGTTGATGATGAAAACACTAGATAGCTTTTTGCTTTGGTGGTTTACTCTTGAAGGACCACTCTATAAAAGAAGACTATCTTGTCTCTCATAAATACTTTAGTCATGATGATCATTTGTTTTGTGTCGATAGCAATAGTTTTAATTTTTTTCTATCTAAGAATCTCAAGGAGAGGTTTTTGGGTTTATTTATTTATTTATTTTTCCAAATAACCAATCCAGGAGAAATGATCAAGATGTAGTTGTCTCACCTGGTCTTTAGAGATTTTTGTGTCTTTACATCAGAATTTTGTTTGCTTATCCTCTATGCTTTTATGCCTAAAGAGCAATTGTGTCATGTACTCTACCTGTACATCATGTATATCTCACTTCAATTAGTTTATCCTATACGATGCACCATGGCTATTTAGGTGATTGTTTGGTTTTTGATGTAGTTTATTTTGCATACCCATCTCTTTGCTGTATGGACTTTGTACACAACTGATCTGAATACTAACATGTGATGTCAAAAGATTTCAACATTCTTTCTCAATATCAGATCAATGATGAGCCGCACATGGCTGTATGATCACTCCATGTTAAAGTATCAGATGTTTTATACATAATATATTATAATTACACATTAAAATTATGTAATATATAAATACAAAAGCACATAATTTATATTTTTTTATTCATAATGCTTTATGAAAAGTTTTCTTGAACGTCTTATACTTGTTCTGTTCTGTAATTATTTGTTTCATCCCTATTGGGCATAACAATGATGTGTGTAAATACTTAACAGATTGTTTAAACATATATGCATGCATGCATGCATACACATGAATAAACAATCAATAAAAAATACACACATACATACGTATGCACATACATAGACACATACATTACATACATACATACATACATACATACATGCATACATACATACTTTTCATGCATACATGCATACATACATACATACACACATACATACACATGTATGCATGTATGCACATACATACACATGTATGCATGTATGCCCATACATACATATGTATGCATGTATGCGCATACATACTGAAGTATTTCGAAGGCGATGCACCACAGTGTGCTCTCCTTATCGAGAGCTCCACAACGATATGCTCGGAGTAGAAAACCGAGCTCCTGAGGCCGCACACAGTACTCCGCACAGAGGTTGTAGAATACGCGGAAAACACAGTACACGGAGAGCACGAAGACAGACTTCTTAGGTCTTACAAATGCGGTCAAACTTCCAGTCTGTGACTGACCCGGCCACTATATGTTTTATTAAAGAACATATACAAAGAAGTGTTCGGTGGCCATTTGGCCTTTCACATGGACACTAACGGTAACAATCTCCCACTAAAGGCCAATATGGCCAGAGTAACTATGGGAGAAAAAATAAAGAATGATAAAGAATACCTGAGTGTAAGTATACAAACTATACCTCCCACCTGATGGGCATGTTACACAGTATACAAGTGACTGCGTAAGATCAAGAATCAAGTAACCCCCATCAAGTGACAATAGTGTCGAAAGCTATCCTGTGGTAGAGCTTTAGTCAAAGCATCTGCAGCATTATCTCGAGCGTGAATCTTCTCAAGAATAATGCTCTCAGTGGCTAAGCAATATCTAATGAAGTGATACCTCAACTCAATGTGCTTGGTCTTTGCATGATAGACTGGATTCTTAGCCAAAGCAATGGCACTCTGACTATCATTGAGCAAGTGAGGTACATGCTGAGGTAAACCCATATCACAAGCAAGACGAGAAAGCCATAATGCTTCCTTACATGCCTCACTTGCTCCAACATACTCTGCTTCTGTGGTGGAAACAACTGTACATTCTTGGAGACAAGATCTCCAAGAGATAGCACCTCCAACAAAATGAAAAATGTACCCTTATGTAGACTTACGATTGTCTACACAACCAGCATAGTCAGAATCTGTGTAACCAATAATGGATGCTTTCCCTCTACCTAAGCATAGACACTTGTCCTTAGTGCCACTCAGATATCTCAAAATCATTTTGACCGCTTCCCAATGTTTCTTGCCAGGATTAGACATATATCTTCTCACAACTCCCACTGCAAATGCAATGTCTGGTCTCGTAGCTACCATAGCATACATGAGACTACCAACAACAGATTGATAGGGAATTTCAGTCATGAATTCCTTTTCCTCATCTGATTTGGGGCAGTCATCCTTGCTCAATTTCACATATGTGGGTAAAGGTGTACTCAATGCCTTTCCACCTTGCATATTGAATCGGTGAATTACTTTGGATATGTACTCACTTTGAGACAAGTATATGCATCTTTTACTCCTATCATGAGTAATGCGCATGCCAAGAATATGTTTGGCATCCCCCAAATCCTTCATATCAAATGTCTGACTCAACTTCTTTTTGAGAATTGACAAATCATAAGAGGACTTCCCAGCAATCAACATATCATCGACATAAAGTATCAAGCATATCAAGCTGCCATCAGAACATCTCTTTGTGTAGAGACAATGATCCTCATTGCTCCGAGAATAGCCTTGGGACTTCATAAAAGCATCAAACTTTTGGTACCATTGTCTAGGAGACTGCTTAAGTCCATACAAGCTCTTCTTGAGCTTACAAACTAGACTTTCCTTGCCAGGAACTACATAACCCTCTGGTTGTTCCATATAGATCTCATCTGTAAGATCTCCATGCAAGAAAGCTGTTTTCACATCCATTTGGACTAGGTCTAAGTCCTCCATTGCAACGAATCCAAGCAACATGCGCAAAGTAGTCATCTTGACCATTGGAGAGAAGATTTCCTCAAAATCAACACCATGTTGTTGCTTAAAACCCTTTGCAACAACTCGTGCTTTATATTTTGGAGAAGCACTATCTGATGTGAATTTCAGCTTATATACCCATTTACATGGTAAAGCTTTCCTGCCCTTTGGCAAAGGTACTAAGTCCCAAGTACCATTCTTGTGAATAGAATCCAACTCACTCTTCATGGCACGCTCCCACTTGACATGATCCTCCGTCTGCATAGCCTCTTTGTAGCAAGAAGGCTCACCGGCATCTGTTAGCATAACAAAATCTAAACCTGGAACATATCTACAAGTGGATATGAGACACGTGCAAAGCGTCTCAATGGTTGCTGAACAGGAACATGTGCAGACTGATCTGAATGGACATTCTCTTGAACATCCCTATGTGCAGCATTTTTATGAATGCTAACTGGAGGACTAGTATCCTCAAACACCACTCTTCTCACTTCAACCTCCTTAATGGGCTGTTTATGCATCTTAGACTCATTAAAAATGACATCACTACTTCGGATCACTGACCGTGTTTCAGGATCCCATAAGCGATATCCAAATTGTCCTTCTCGACCATATCCAAGAAAAATGCATTTCTTTGACTTATGGTCCAACTTTTGTCTAAGATTCTTGGGTATATGAACATATGCTTCACACCCAAAAACTCGAAGATGATCATAATATGGTGGTTTCCCTGTCCATAACTCTTGTGCCACTTTCTGACCTTTGGCAGTACTAGATGAAAGGTTAATCACATGAACTGCAGTCAATACTGCTTCTGCCCAAAAACCTTGTGAGAGGTTTGCATGATGCAACATAGAGACTACTCTATCTTGAATAGTTCTATTCATCCTCTCAGCTACACCATTCTCTACTGGGGTATAAGGAGCTGTAAACTCTCTACGAATCCCTCTAGACTGACAAAAAAGGTTGAATTCATGTGAGGTATACTCACCTTCATTATCTGAATGTAAAGCCTTAAGCTTAGTTCCTTTTTTAGTCTCAACTGAAGCAAGCCATTTTCTGAAAGTAGGGAATACATTATCCTTTGATTTGATAGGATATACCCAGAATTTTTTAGTAGCATCATCTATGAAAGTGACAAAATAAAGAGAACCACCTAAGGACCTAGTGGGCATAGGACCACACACATCTGTATGAATGAGATCTCAAGGCTGAATTGAAGAGTCAATGTGCGTTCTATGCACATTTTTGGTTTGCTTTTCATATTGACAATGCTCACAAAATGAAAATCAGAGAAAGATAACACAGGTAAGTAGCCAGAACGAGAAAGATTTTCCATTCCACTACGAGATATATGGCCCAAACGACCATGCCAAATACAAGCCATAGGCTGTTCAGTAACAGCTAACAAGTGTTCTTTCTGTGATACAAATAAAGGATAAAGTGAGCCAACTTTGCTTCCTTTTGCAATAACCATATTGCCCTTTGATATACGAAAGGACTGAGCATAGAAGACCACCTTGTAACCAAGGTCATCAAGTTGATCAATTGACATCAAACTGCGTGATAACTGAGGTACATGGCGTACATTATGCATAGTAAATTTTGAACCATCAATGAACTGCACAACCACATCTCCAATCCCCACAACATCACACTGGTAAGAGTCACCAAGTCTCACGGTACCAAGAGACTTTGCTGCATAATTAGAGAACCAGTCTCTATGTGGTGTCACATGGAAAGAAGCACCAGAATCTAGCAGCCAGGTGTGGGAAAGAGAATCAGCCATAAGTGCCTCAGATGGCACAATACTATCAAGTGTCAACACATCAGCATCATCAGAAATAGCATTAATTTCTTCAATCTTCACAGTCGAAGTAGATGGTGCAGGTAACTATTTAACATGCCCATCAACATTTTGTCCTTTACCTTTAGCATTCTTTAATGCATAACAGTCTTTCTTCATGTGTCCTTTCTTATGAAAATAATGGCATTCGATATCCCTCTTCCTTGATTTACTTCTACTCTTATTCCGTTGACCATTCTTTTCCTTGTTCTTGCTCCTGCCACGTTGTTGATTCTTTCCTTGGTAAGAATCACGAACATTATATGCATCTCCACTTTGAGTGCCAACCATAGATTTTCTACGAATCTCCTCACTCAAGAGTGCTCCACATATGTCATCATAGACGAGTTTACCACCAGGTGCACTGTTGCTAATAGCTGTGCAAAACGTATCCCATGATGATGGCAGGGTGCATAACAATACTGCTTTCATTTCATTATCCATATCCATTTTCTGAACCTGTAACTGGGAGAATATAACATCAAACTCATTTAGATGAGCAGCAACACTATCTGTGTCCTTCATACGAAGGTCATATAATTTTCTCATAAGATACACTCTATTTGATGCCGTCTCTTTTTCATATGTATTGCATAACTTCTTCCAAAGCTCCTCTGCACTTTCACAATACTGTAAAGTAAACATTATCTGCCAGGTGCAAGCGAATGGTAGACCTGGCCATTTCATCTAACTCATCTCAATCATCTTCATCCATGTCAGCAGGCTTCTTTGAAATCCCATTTACTGGCTTCCATTGCCTCCTTTGAATCAGCACATCTTTAATCTGATTCTTCCATAGAGAAAAGTTTGTGCCATCAAATTTTCGGATCTCAAAATGGTCTTTGCCCTGTAAGTTATAGCTCCTCCTCGGAACACTAGCACTAGACCCCAATCCACCGGATGTGCCTGAGACCTCTGATGCCATGATCATAGAGAACTGAATAGAATGATAATGGAGCTAGAAGCGTCCAAACACCAACAAATAAGTGTATCAAGGAGTAAATCGACCACTATATAGTTGACTGAACCAGAAATCTGGAAAAATTTTGCTAGAGTATCCTCTGCAAAATTAGCATATGACCAGTGTCAAAGTATCATAAAACTCCAAGTACTGACATGTCTACCTGCATAGTTAATCACTGACTCCACTGCATATAATCAGTTACCCAATAGAAGCCAACTAGGCTTATCGAGCACCTATGAACAACTATCATACATCTCCTATGGCGAGGCTAGGTAAGTCTTCCACCTGCATCACCGAAGAGACCCCGACATCTGGGTGTCTCCCAGTTAAGAAAACCTCGTAGCTTAGTGGCAAGAGATTGCCACGGTTAAGCGAGCTCTGGCGGGAACAATACTGGGATGGGTGACCTCCCGGGAAGTACCGGGAACCTCTATATTCCTTGATCGTTGAGGTCCTCCCTCGCGCGCAGTCAACGGCGCCAACGGTGACTTCGGTGACTCGGATGACAAGATATGCCAAGGTCTATGCCTTGGTCACCGCCTTAGTCGCAAGCCTTGGAGAAAGCCTAGGGGGGGTCGAACTTCCAGTCTGTGACTGACTAGGCCACTATATGTTTTATTAAAGAACATATACAAAGAAGTGTCCGGTGGCCATTTGGCCTTTCACATGGACACTAACGGTAACACATACATGCATACATATTGTTGAAGGGTGATCTCATGCTCGAGGAATATTATGGGAGGTGAATCCTAGAAAAAGATGAATATGCAAGTGGGAGAAGCGAGAAGTGCTTCCACACATGAAGGTAGAGGTGTGTTGTGTTGTTACAATGGAAGAGATGAAAGAGATTGGTTTTAAGTCTCCATAAGTTGTCAATCTCTAGTGCAAAGACACATTACAAGAGAGGCATTTTGTTTATTGTACAAAAAGTGAGGTTGAAAGCCCATTTTGCAATGCCCAAAATCACATGCTAAATGAAATAAAACACAAGCTAAGATTTCTAAATGAACTTTTTATTGGGGAATAATACAAAAGTAATAATATAAATGTTGAGAGATTGGGGTATGGGGATGCACACAAACATAATGAGGAAGAAGAAGAAGCTTAGGAGCACAACGTAGACTGTATTACTAAGTGTGGAATATACAAGGATAAGTTGTCCATTAGGGTTTTGAAAATAAATACAAGCTAGGAAAAACTACCTCCTAAAGAGGAAAATAAGTGCCTTGGAAGTCTTAAGTGTACTCACACACCACTACTAAGATATACTAAACATTTCCTCTTGGGAGTGATACGATGAAAAAGGAGCTAGCATCCATGTATAAAGAAATGACAATCGATTTGGACCAAGATCAATCCACAAAAGGGAGTAAGCTCAAAGTTGTGTGAGAAGCTCCAAAGTTCTCTTGACGTAGAGCCTTCATGAAAAGGTATGCAACATTATGTTGTGTGGGCACATAAGCCAAACTAGTTTCTTTAGCAGAGTTTTCATGATATAATCATAGTGCACCTCAATGTGCATAATGCAAGCATGGAACATTGGGTTTCTTGTTATTGCCAATGTGCCATGAGTGTTTATAAAAATGGTGGTGGCAAAATTTTTATCAACGCCTATATCATCCATAAGGCATTGAGTGACACACACTCAATAATAGCTATGAAAGATGTCCTATACATAGCTTCATAACAATAAGTGGCCACTGTAGGCGGTGTCTTGATCAACCAAGCTTCTCAATCAACAAAGATATGCACGAGCTACCAAGTGTGAAGCAAAAATCACTTGTGTGGACATACAAGTGTCATATTAAACAACCCAATTAGATTTACAAAAAACATGTAAATATGGTGATGGTGGTCCCCTTTTTGGGATAAAATGATTGAAGCTATTGGGTACTAGATAAGCAACAAAAGACTTTCTCAACTGCTTTCCAATGCTTGACTCTTCAAAATCTACTCATATGAGAGAAAGTGAACTAGATGTTAGGTCGAATAATGCATATATAATAAGACAACCAACAACTTTTTGATAGAGACTAGCATCAAATGCATTTCTAGCATGAAGATTTAATCGTAAACTTGTCTCCATGGGAGTGACAATGTGTTTATGATCCTCAAGTCCAAAATATTGCAATATTGAATGCAAGCAACACAAGTCTCACTTTTTTCTTGATACAATGTGACAAGAGTATCCCAAGTATCCTTAGCTATCCTACAAGAGCAAATATGAAGGGTAATGAAAAAGAAGCTTACGAGCATAACACAATATACTACTGTGGAATATATAAAGATAAGTATTCCATATTATTTATGTGATTATATATAAGCCAAAGGAAAAAACTCCTAAAGAGGGTAAAAGTGCCTTGATAATCTTAAGTGTATTCACACATACCACTATCAAAATATTTATAACGAATTCAGGGGTTATAATACATGAGAAGGAAACCTATAACCTGTGTGTGAACAACCTCATACTAAAAGGGTTAGGTGTCTTCTTTAGGCAACTTCCACTTTTTTTTGGGTGATCCCTCCATAGGCACTCTATCATTCGATTTGTGGACATTTGAATCCCATTATCCAAGTAAAGCAATAATGCTATATTTGAAAATCCAAATGCCAATCATAGTCATCAAATGAACTTGAAAGAAGTCTTTATAAATGAGCTAGCGAATTCTTCTAGTACGGGTGAGAACCATGCAACAATAATGACAACTATAATGATGGATGTTTTTGGATTTTCATTGTGCATCAGGATAAAGTCATGATTCTTTTGCAGATTGGAATCCCATTCCACATCATATATGCACTTGTAATGATGCTCTTTGAAAATTTGAGTGAAGTAATTTTTATGGTAGGAATCCCACTTTATCTTTACTTGTTAATTGCTTAGAAATTTGATTCCATGGAAAATGATTAATATAGATGTTGTTATAGGTGAAAAGCTTGGAATAATTGACTATGCCACTACTAAAACAATGATAGTGGGGTAGATAGCTATATATAGCCCATTATAGATGCAAAACATTGAAAGTAGTATAATTGTTTAGATATCATATTCCTCTTGTAAAAGATGTGATATAGTTTGCCTCGAATGTTTATAAATGCTAGAGTCTATGGATTCATAAGATTCTATTTTGTAACCAACATGCTATCAACATACAAAAACATGGTGGATTGATTGCAATCTAAGTCGAAAACCATGCTTTAACATTTGAGGAGTTAGTTTGTGTTTTACGACAAGAAGATCAATCTAAGAAAAATAGGTAAATTATGTGTGTTGCAGATCAAGCTTTGTTAGTTAGCTAGAAGGGCAAAGGAAAATGGAGTTCATCTACTAGTAAGAAAAAATTTGCTAAAGCTACACAATCAAAGAAGGAAGACAAACATGACAAGAAGAGAGAAAAAAAAGAAATAATTTTGAAACTATTATAAGGGAAATGATCATGTCATAAAGAGTTGTTCTAAACTGATTGCAAAGGAGGCAAAGAAGAAAGAAGCTGGAATGGTTGTTGTAGAAGTCTCTACACCTAAAAAAAAGTCTGCTAATCTTGTTCAAAATGAAGAATGGGTATCTACTACTCTTTGCAACCATGACTTGTCTTCACATGAGCAATTTATGTCTATAATACACTCAGATGTTTGGTACTTTGACACTCGTGCAACCAAACATATTACCTTGCAGGGCAGTTTCTTCACTTCACTGAAGCCTTTCCCTACCAAAAATATTGTCACATGTGCTAAGAACTTCTCTTATCCTGTAATGAGAATTGGAAAAATCATTATGTCTACTTCTGATGGTAAGATGCTTTATATATGTCAAGGATCAAGAAAAATTTGTTGTTTGTTTCAACATTAGCCAAGATTAGCTTAGTTATCAAATTTGTTGATGGTAAATGTGTAGTTCATGCTCTATCAAATGCTAATGTTATTATTGCTTATGGTATTTTATGTTGTGGGCTATATATGATGCAAAGATTTGGCATGCATGCTTTGGTCATCTGAATTTTGCTAGTTCGCTTTGCCTGTAGAAGTCTAAAATGATGTCGTCTCTACCCAATGGTCTCAACCCATCTATTGCTCATCTATGTGCCTTTGGTTGTCTCGCATATGCATTAATTCCTGGACAAAAATGCATAAAATTGGATCATAAAGTAGTGAAATGTATTTTTGTTGGGTATAGTTTGGAAAGCAAAGGCTATTATCTGCATCATCGATAAACTAAACACATTTTGGTTAGCTGTGATGTTGTTTTTATGGAATATGAAATTCAACCCTTACTTTCATGTACCTAGGAGACATCATTAAGCTCAAACAATGTGTATGACATTTTGTCACCTCTTTTTAAAGGTGGATAGCCAAGTGCTTGTCCATGGTAATTTCTGTTGGAGTTATGTCTGCAAAAGCACGCGAACAACACAAGGAAGAAGAAGAAGCTTGGAGCTCAACATTGAATGTATGACCACTAGAATGTACAAAGATAAGTAAACTGTTACGATTATAGGTGTATATACAAGCCGGGGGTAAAAAACCTCCTAAAGAGGGATCAAAGTGCCCCAACGGTCCTAGTGTGTTTACACACATCACTACCTAAATATATCAACAAATCCCCCCTGGGAGTGATTCAGTGAACAAGGAGCTGGTGCTCATGTATAAGGAAGTGCCAAGCTATGTGGAATCAATCCACAAAAGGAAGTAAGCCCAAAGATTTGCAGAAAGCTTCAAACTTCTCCCTAGGCAAAGCCTTCGTGAAAAGGCCTACAATGTTCTCCTGCGTGGGCACATATGCCAAGCTGATCCCTCCAGTAGAGAACCTCTCCCTGACATAATGATAATGCACCTCAATGTGCTTAGTGTGAGCATAGAACACAGGGTTCCTCACAACTTCCAATCGCTTTGACTGTTAGTGAAGATGGTGGTGGCAGAAGACTGACCAACACCCAAATCAGCCATAAGGCATCTGAGCCACACACACTTAACAATCGCTGTGAAAGCTTCCCTATACTGAGCTTCACAACTGGAAGTGGCCACAGTAGGCTGCTTCTTGCTCAGCCAAGATATGTATGAGATACCAAGCATGAAGCAAAAACCACTAGTGGACACACGAGTGTCATAGCAACCAGCCCAATCAGAGTCAGAAAAAGCATGCAAATCTGGCGGTACTGATCCCCCCTTGGGATAAAACAACCCAAGTAGTCGGGTACCACTCAAGTAGCGAAAGATTCACTTAACCGCCTGCCAATGCTTGACACCTGGGCAATGCATAAACCTGCTCATCTGTGAGACAACAAACTGAATATCTGGCCGAATAATGCATAAGTAAATCAAGCATCCAACAACTTGTTGATAGAGAACAATATCAAATGCATCTCCATCATCATTAAGACTCAATTGTAAACCTGTCTCCATAGGAGTGTCAATAGGTTTACAGCCTTCAAGGCCAAAATGTTGCAATAATGTGTCAATATATTTCGTTTGATACAAAGCTATTCCACCATCAACGTGCATAAACTGAATGCCCAAATAATGATGCAAATGCCCCAAATCAGAAATCTCAAATGAGGCATATAAATCAGCCTTGAAATCAGCAATATGCTTCACATGAGGACCAGTGAGAAGCATGTCATCAACATACACCACAATGATGAGAAGCACATAATTAGCATGCTTAACATATAAGGTGCTTTTAGTTGGATTGTTCTCAAAACCATGTGCAATTAGATAGGCATGTATCTTTTCATACCAAGCACGTGGTGCTTGCTTTAAACCATATAATGCCTTCTTTAACCTGCACACCTAGTTTTCATGCCCTTTCTGCACAAAGAGACGGGGCTAAAAAACATAAACTTCTTCATGCAAGTCATCATTCAAAAATGTTGTTTTAATGTCCATCTGATGTGCATTCAAACCATGATGAGCTGCAAGTGCATAGATGCTACGAACAGTAGTCATTTGGCAAGTAGGAGCAAAGGTTTCCTCAAAATCAATGCCTCTTTCCTACGCATAACCCTTTGCAACAAGCCTAACCTTATACCTATAAATTGTTCCATCAGGTTTACACTTTAGCTTGTATACCCACTTAGTGCCAATGGGCTTCTTGCCAAGAGGCAAGTCAACATAAAGACCACATACCATTTTTCATGATAGCATCATATACAAATTGCATTGCATCCATCCAATGTTTAGAATTTTGTGCTTCATCAAACGAAACAGGCTCAGTCTCATGACAAAGACTAGAGGCAACCATAGCATAGCAATCTGATGCAAAGGAGGCACTATGAGAGCCTGAATGAGTACAATATGATAGAGGTGCATCTAATTTGCTATCACATGCCATTTTAGCATAGTTTTTGCATCCTCCATATCAGCTCTCTCATCAGCAAGTGCATCATGTAAAGCTGCATCAGAAATAGAATGATCTGCATCATCACATGAAGCTTGTAAAGGCTGAGAAGTTGCCTCATTAGGACCAACACTAGAATGTCCACCTGTAAAAAGAGGCTCTAATTATCATACATGTCTTTGGAGCTAACAGATGTCTCCTTTGTACATGAAAGTAAATGCTGAATATCATCTTCCATAAAAACAACATCACAGCTAACCAAAATGCGTTTAGTCTGTGGATAATACAGATGATAGCCTTTGCTTTGAGAACTATACCCAACAAAAATACATTTTATTGCTTTATCATCCAATTTTCTGCGATGTTGTTCAGTCACTAATGCATATGCAAGACAACCAAAAACACGGAGATGAGCAACAAATGGCTTGCGAACATGCCAAGCCTCATACGGAGTGATCGATTGCAGTGCTTTAGTGGGACACATGTTAAGTACATATGCTCAACACATGACAACCTCAAGCCAAAAACTATGTGGTAGAGCATGACTCTTGACCATACACCTTGCAATCTCCATGAGTGAGTCAGAAGACATATATTCACCTCCTCGATCAGAACGGAGGGTGCTCATTTTACATGTTAGATTTTCAACCAAAACCAAAAACTGTTTGAAGCACATAAACACTTCGGACTTTGCTTTGAGTGGATATACCTATGCATGCCTAGAAAAATCATCAATTAAAGTCACGAAGTAAAGATAGTTTCCAAAAGAAGATGTCTTCATAGGATCACAAACATCACTATGTACAAGCTGCAATTTTTGAGTAGCCTGAACTGAACCATCTTTTGGAAAGGAGGAACGCTGCATTTTGCCCAAAGAACAACCTTCACAAACTAGCATTTCAGATTGGGCAAGGAGGGTGCCTCAAGTTTGGGCAAAGAGGATACCATTTCAGATTTCAACAGGCATAACAAACTAGCAAAATTCAGATGACCAACGCGTGCATGCCAAAGCTTTGCATCTGACATAGCCTGAGAACATGTACTGCACATGCTGAATCATTCACAGATTTTTCATAATCTATGAGCTTATACATCCCATGAGATAAAATGCTAGAAGCAATAATCACATCGCCATTTGACAGATCATGAACTGTACATCTGTCATCAACAAATTTCACAACCAAACCAATCTTGGCTAAGGCAGAAACTGATAATAGATTCTTCTTGATCTTTGGCACAAATAAAGCACCTCACAATGTAAAAGAACTGCCATCAATAGTAGTCAGAATGATCGTACCAATGCCCATAATATGATAAGAGGAGTTATTGGTGCATGTAATAGTGTTCCCTATAGGGGAAGGCTCGAGTGAAGAGAAGAAATTGTGTTGTGAGGTAATATGTTTGATCGCCCCACTATCAAAGTACCAAACATCTGAGTCTATTGTAGACATGCATTTCTCATGAGAAGATGGGTCAAAACTGCAAACAGTAGTAAACACCCATTCTTCATCCTGCACAAGATTAGCAGAATCTGTTTTCGATGTAGAGGCCTCTGCAACAACCATTCCGGCCCCTCTTTAGCAACCAATTTTGGATAGCTCTTAATGATATTATCATTTGCTTTACAGTATTTTCAAAACAATTTTTGTTTTTCTGATTTCTTCTCATCTTTTTCTTCCTTCTTCAAATGTGCAAAATTCGCAGATTTCTGCTTACTAGTAGAAGAGCTCCATTTTCCTTTGCCCTTCTGACTAGCCAAGAAAGTTTGATCTACAATACGCATAATAGACCCGTTCTGCCTCGACTGATCTTCTTGCAACATAACAAAAACTAACTCTTCAAATGAGGAGTAGAAGCAAAACTCTGATATGAGTCGAGAAGACCATTCAGAACAGTCTGCATAACTGAACTATCAGGAAGGACTTCGTCAGTAGAAATTAATTTTTCCTTCAAATCCTTGATCTTTATCAGAAAACTTTCCATAGAACCACCTTCATTCATGTGCAAACTCTCCAACTGTTTTTGGAGGTAAGCAACATGAGCCTCATTCGTAGCCTAGTACAATGTGGTAAGTGTATCCCAAGCATCCTTAGCTATTCTACAAGAGCGAATGTAAGGGATAATGGCATGCTTGACAGACAAGGCTATCAATGCATATGCTTTAGCATCTCTTCCATCCCAAAGAATTTGCTCTACAGTAGGTGCAGCAGAAACCGTAGCACGAACAAGAATCTGCAAAATATCACCATCTTCGACGCCATCTACATCAGCTTCAGTACTTGTATTTGCAGTACCTGTATTTGCAGTACCTGTATTTGTAGTACCTATATTTGCACGTGTAATAGGACATCTTTCAAGACCTTGCACAATATTCCATAGTCCTTTTGCGACCAACACATGAAGCATCATATAATCTCACAATGGGTAATTCGTACCATCTAACTTATCCTCAATAGCCAACATACGAAATACATCACTGCTTTGAGCCATGGCCACTGAATAAAATACCCTGATGAATAAAAATGATTGTATGTGAAAAAGTTGAACAGAACTATCCTGACGAGTTCTGCTAATTGAGATGCTTATACTGGCGAACTGAAATTTGTATATATCTTTGGCACAAAAAGATGAAATAGCCTGCACAAGCACTGGGATAGTGCATTCAGAGGCCGAAACAAGCTCAGGTCTTGATTTTGGCACCAAATTTCATGCCTTTCTGAGACTGCGACCGGAAGGGTGTTGAGGATGCCCTAGATGAAACGACGACTTGCTTTGATACCAATTGTTGGAGTTAGACATCTGCAGAAGCATGTGAACAACACAATGAATAAGAAGAAGCTTGGAGCTCAACACACAATACCGAATGTATTACCACTAGAATGGACAAAAATAAGTAACCCGTTAGGACTATAGGAGTATATACAAGTCGGGGAAAAAAGCCTCCTAAAGAGGGAAAAAAGTACCCCGGCGGTCCTAGTGTGCTCACACACATCACTACCTAAATATATCAACAATTTCTTAGCCTTTATAGGTTCCAAATGATGATGCAAATCATTCCATTTCCCATGCATATTTACATGATGCACTTGTTGATGAGAGCGATGACATAGAAGAGCCTAAAACTATGCCTAAATTGCTAGTGTGGACTTTGCGAGATAACAAATTAGATGCACATGTGTCATATCATACTCATTACTCTCAAAGTGCTTTCTTTGTATCAAATTGTTTTGCAATGGTCGTCTTTAGAATCTGTGACGAGAATGATCCTATTTCTTTCGATGAAATATAGAACTAAAAAAAAATTAGTTGCTGTGCAATGATAATATAATGCTATTATAAAGATTGGTACTTTGTCTTTATGTGATTCGCCTCAAGGCAAAAGGCCATTGGCACTAAATGGGTATACAAGCATAAATGTAAGCCTGATGGAACATTTGATAGGTAAAAGGCTAGGCTTGTTGCAAACGGGTATGCGGAACGTACATCAGTTGGACATTATAACTGCATTTCTGAATGGTGACTTGCATGAAGAAGCATGTGTTTTTCATCCCCGTGGTTTTGTGCAGAAAGGGCATGAAAACAAGAGTGCAAGATGAAAAAGGCATTATATGGTTTGAAGCAAGCACCACGTGCTTGGTATAAAAAGATACATGCCTACTTGATTGCACATGGTTTTGAGAACAGTCCAACTGTGAGCACCTTATATATTAAGTGTGCAAATGATGTGCTTTTGATCATTGTTGTCTATGTCAATGACATGTTGCTCGCTGATCCTAATGAGAAGCATATTGCTGATTTTAAGGCTGATATGCATGGCTCATTTGAGATGTTAGACTTGGGGCATTTGCATCATTATTTGGGCATTCAATTTATGCAAGTTGATGGTGGAATATCTTTGTGTCAAACATAATATATTGACATATTATTGCAACATTCTGGCCTTGAAGACTGCAAACCTATTGCCACTCTTATGGAAATAAGTTTACGGTTGAGTCTTCATGATGCTAGAGATGCATTTGATGTTGCTCTCTATCAACAGGCTGTTGGATGCTTGATTTACTTACGCATTACTCAGTTAGATATTCAGTTTGTTATCTCACATATGAGCAGGTTTATGCATTGCCCAAGTGTCAAGCATTGGCAGGCGGTTAAGTGCATCTTTTGCTACTTGAGTGGTACTCAGCTACTTGGATTGTTTTATCCCAAGAGGGGATCACTATTGGTAGATTTACATGCTTTTTCTGACTTTGACTAGGTAGGCTGCTATGAAACTCATGTGTCTACCAATGGTTTTTGCTTTATGCTTGGTAGATCATGCATATTGTTGATATATTTAGGTAGTGATGTGTGTGAACAGACTAGGACCATCAGGGCACTTTTTTCCCTCTTTAGGAGGTTTTTTTCCCCCGACTTGTATATACGCCTGCAACTGTTACAACTGCAGGTATTGAAGCTGATGCAGAAGGTGTCGAAGATGATGATATTTTGCATATTCCTGTTCGTGCTGCAGTTTCTGCTACACCTACTGTAGGCCAAATTCGTTGGGATTGCAGAGATGCCCAAGCACATGCATTGATAGCTTTGTCCATCAAATGTGCCATTATTCCTCACATTCGCTCTTGCAGAACAGCTAAGGATGCTTGGGATACACTTACCACATTGTACCAAGCTAGGAATGA
This sequence comes from Ceratopteris richardii, assembly GCA_020310875.1. Taxonomy (NCBI): domain Eukaryota; kingdom Viridiplantae; phylum Streptophyta; class Polypodiopsida; order Polypodiales; family Pteridaceae; genus Ceratopteris; species Ceratopteris richardii. Next base: position 174,799,179 of record CM035410.1, read on the forward strand.
GGCTCGTGTTTCTTACCTCCGAAAACAGTTGGAGAGTGAGCACATGAATGAAGGTGATTCTATGGACAATTTTCTAACAAAGATCAAAGACTTGAAGGAACAGTTGATTTCTGTTGATGAGGTTATGCCAGATAGCTCACTTGTGCAGAACGTTCTAAATGGCCTTCCTAATTCATATCAGATTTTAGCTTCTACTCTTCAGTTGATGATGAAAGGCAATCCAAATGCCTTTCCTTTTGAGGATTTAGTCTCTGTTCTATTGGAGGAGGATCAGTCCAGGAAAAACAGGTCCATTATGCGTGTTGCAGATCAAGCTTTCCTCGCTATTCAGAAGGGAAAATGAAAATGGAGCTCTTCGATTAGTAAGCAGAAATCTGCTAATTCTGCACAATCGAAGAGGAAAGACAAAGATGGAAAGAAATAAAAAAAGCAAAAATTGTTTTGCAAGTACTCTAAAAGAAATGATCATATCATAAAGAACTATCCAAAACTGGCTGCTAAAGAGGCAAAGAAGAAAGAGGCTGGAATGGTTGTCGCAGAGGCCTCTACACCAAAAACAGAGTCTGCTAATCTTGTGCAGGAAGAAGAATGGGCGTTTACTACTATTTGCAGTTTTGACCCATCTTCTCATGAGCAGTGCATGTCTGCAATAGACTCAGATGTTTGGTACTTTGATAGTGGGGCGACCAAACATATTACCTCGCAGTGTAGTTTCTTCTCTTCACTCGAGCTTGCCCCTACAGGGAATATTGTTACATGCACCAACAACTCCTATTATCTTGTTATGGGAGTTGGTAAGATCATTTTGACTACTTCTGATGGTAGTTCTTTCACTTTTTCAGATGCTTTGTTTGTGCCAGGGATCAAGAAAATTTGTTATCAGTCTCTACATTAGCCAAGATTGGCTTGGTTGTGAAATTTATTGATGATAGATGTAGAGTTCATGATCTATCAAATGGCGACGTGATTATTGCTTATGGCATTTTATGTTGTGGTCTTTATAAGCTCATAGACTATGAAAGATCTGTAAATGATTCGGCATGTGCAGTACATGATTCTCAGGCTATGTCAGATGCAAAGCTTTGGCATGCATGCTTTGGCATGCATGCTTTGGTCATTGGAATTTTGCTAGTTTGCTATGCCTGCAGAAATCCGAAATGGTGTCCTCTTTGCCCAAACTTGAGGCACCTAGAAAACATGTTTGTGAAGGCTATATTTTGGGCAAAATGCAGCATTCGTCCTTTCCAAAAGATGGTTCAGTTCGGGCTACACAAAAATTGCAGCTTGTACATAGTCATGTCTGTGGTCCTATGTAGACACTTTCTTTTGGAAATTATCTTTACTTCGTGACTTTCATCGATGATTTTTCCAGGCATGCATGGGTATATCCATTGAAGGCAAAGTGCGAAGTGTTCATGTGCTTCAAACAGTTTTTGGTTTTGGCTAAAAATCTGTCAGCATGTAAAATGGGCACCCTTCGTTCTCATCAAGGGGGGGAATATATATCTTCTTATTTTAATGCATTTCTGGCTGAATGTGGGATAAAACACTAGTGTAGAGTTCGGTATACACCTCAACAAAATGGAATTGCTGAATGAAAGAACAGATCACTCATGGAGATGGCAAGGTTTATGGTCAAGAGTCAGCCTTTACCACGTAGTTTCTTGCTTGAGTCTGGCATATGCATTAGTGCCTGAATAACATTGCAAAAAATTGGATGATAAAGAAGTAAAATGTATTTTTGTTGGGTACAGTTCTGAAAGTAAAGGCTATTGTCTGTATCATCCATAGACGAAACGCATTCTGGTTAGCTGTGATGTTGTTTTTGTGGAAGATCATTTAGCCATCACTTTCATGTACTAAGGAGACATTTGTTAGCTCTAAAGACATGTATGATACGTTGCTGCCTCTTTTTACAGGTGGACAGTCTAGTGCGTCCTAATGAGGCAACTTCTCAGCCTTTGCAGGTTTCATGTGATGATGCAGATTATCCCCTTTCTGATGCAGATTTACATGATGCACTTGTTGATGAGAGAACTGATATTAAGGAGGCAAAAACTATGCCAAAATGGCTGGTGTAGACTTTGTGTGACAGAAAATTAGATGCACCTCTGTCATATCGTACTCGTTCAAGCTCTCACATTGCCTCTTTTGCATCAGATTGCTATGCTATGGCTGCATCTAATCTCTTTGATGAGAATGAGCCTGTTTCATTTGATGAAGCACAAAATTCAGAAAATTGGATTGCTGCTATGCAATCTGAATATGATGCTATAATGAAATATGGTACTTGGTCTTTACGTGACTTGCCTCCTAGCAAGAATGCCATTGGTACTAAGTCGGTATACAAGCTGAAGCGTAAGCCTGATGGTACAATTGACAGGTATAAGGCTAGGCTTGTTGCAAAGGGTTATGTGTAGGAAAAAGGCATTGATTTTGATGAAACCTTTGCTCCTATTTGCCGTATGACTACTGTTCATAGCATCTGTGCACTTGCCGCTCATCATGGTTGGAATGTACATCAACTGGACATTAAAACAACATTTCTCAATGGTGACTTGCATGAAGAAGTGCATGTTTTTCAGCCCCGTGGCTTTGTGCAAAAAGGGCATGAAAACTAGGTGTGCATGTTAAAGAAGGCATTATATGGTTTAAAGAAAGCACCATATGCTTGGTATGAAAAGATACATGCCTATCTGATTGCACATGCTTTTGAGAACAGTCCAACTGAAAGCACCTTATATGTCAAGCGTGCTAATGATGTACTTCTGATCATTGTGGTGTATGTTGATGACATGCTGTCACTGATCCTCATGAGAAGCATATTGCTAATTTCAAGGCTGATTTACATGCCTCATTTGAGATGTCTGATTCGGGACATTTGCATCATTATTTGGGCATAATGGCTTTGTGTCAAACAAAATATATTGACACGTTATTGCAGTGTTTTAGCCTTGAAGACTTTAAACCTATTGCCACTCCTATGGAGACAGGTTTACGACTCAATCTTCATGATGTTGGAGATGCATTTGATGTTGTTCTCTATCAGTAGGCTGTTGGATGCTTGATTTACTTATGCATTACTCGACCAGATATTCAGTTTGCTGTGTCACAGATGACCAGGTTTATGCATTGCCCAAGAGTTGAGCATTGGCAAGCGGTTAAGCGCATCTTTCGCTACTTGAGTGGTACCCAACTACTTGGTTTGTTTTATCCCAAGGGGGGATCACTACTGCCAGATTTGCATGCTTTTTCTGACTCTGATTGGGCTGGTTGCTATGACACTCATGTGTCCACTAGTGGTTTTTGCTTCATGCTTGGTAGCTTATGCATATCTTGGCTGAGCAAGAAGTAGCCTACTATGGCCACTTTTGGGTGTTGGTCAGTCTACTGTCACCACCATCTTCACTGACAGTGAGAGCGCATTGGTAGTTATGAGGAACCCTATGTTCCATGCTTGCACTAAGCACATTGAGGTGCATTATCATTATGTCAGGGAGAGGTTCTCTGCTAGGGAGATCAGCTTGGCATATGTTCCCACACAGGAGAACATTGCAGACCTTTTCACGAAGGCTCTACCTAGGGATAAGTTTGAAGCTTTCCGCAAAGCGCTAGGCTTACTTCCTTTTGTAGAGTGATTTCCACATAGCTTGGCACTTCCGTATACATGAGTGCCAGCTCCTTGTTCACCGCATCACTTCCAGGGGGGATTTGTTGATATATTTAGGTAGTGATGTGTGTGAACACAGTAGGACCGCCGTGGCACTTTTTTCCCTCTTTAGGAGGTTTTTCCCCTCAGCTTGTATATACGCATATTGCCCTAATGGGCTACTTATCTTTGTACATTCTAGTGGTAATACATTCAATATTGTGTGTTGTGCTCCAAGCTTCTTCTTCTTCTTTGTGTTGTTCACGTGCTTCCGCAGACGTCTAACTCCAACACATATCTTGGTTGAGCAAGAAGCAACCTATTGTGGTCATTTCTAGTTATGAGGCTGACTATAGGGAAGCTTTTACAGCGACTGCTGAGTAGGTGTGGCTGAAATGCCTTATGGATGATTTGGATGTTGGTCACTCTTTTGCCACCACAATCTTCATTGATAGTCAGAGCGTATATGCAACTGCGAGGAACCCTATGTTCCATGCTCGCAATAAGCACATTGAGGTGTATTGATATATTTAGGTCGTGATGTGTGTGAACACACTAGGACTACCGGGGCACTTTTTTCCCTCTTTAGGAGGTTTTTTTCCCCCGGCTTGTATATACACTTATTGCCCTAATGGGCTACTTATCTTTGTACATTATCTAGTAATACATTCAGTATTGTGTGTTGTGCTCCAAGCTTCTTCTTCTTCCTTGTGCTGTTCACGTGCTTCCGCAAATGTCTAACTCCAACAATTGGTATTAGAGTAGGTTGTCGCTTCATCTAGGGCGCCCTCGACACTCCTTCGTTTGCAATCTCAGATTCACACGAAATTTGGTGAGCATACTCAGGGTGTTTCAGAGATTAAAACAGCTTTGCTGTGTCGTGCCGAAATCACGATCTGAGCTCGTTTGAGCCTCCGAATGCACTATCATAGTGCTTGTGCAGGCTATTTTGCCTTTTTATGCCAAAGGTATATACCAGTTTCTGTTCGCCAGTATAAGCATCTCGAAGTCTGCTAGAGGTCTAGCGGAATTGATGTGGGTAGTTCTGTTCACCTTTTTGAGATACAATTAATTTTCTGCATCAAGGTATTTTAGTCATCGGCCATGGATGAAAGCAGTGATGTATTCCGTATGTTGGCTATTGAGGATAAGTTGGATGGTACCAACTATCCGTTATGGGCTTATATGATGCGACATGTGTTGGTTGCAAAAGGACTATGGAGCATTATGTAGGGTTCGAAAAACGTCCTATCAGACCTGCAACTATTACAGTTGCAGGTACTGAAGCTGATGTAGAAGGTGTTGAAGATGATGATATTCTGCATATTCCTCTTCGTGCTCCGGTTTTTGCTTCACCTGCTGCAGAGTAGATTCGCTGGGATGGCAGAGATGCCCAGGCACATGCATTGATAGCTTTGTCTATCAAACGTGCTATTATTCCTCACATTCACTCTTGCAGAACAACTAAGGATGCTTGGGATACACTTACCACATTGTACCAAACTAGGAATGAGGCTCGTGTTGCTTACCTCCAAAAACAATTGGAGAGTGAGCATATGAATGAAGGTGTTTCTATGGACAGTTTCCTAACGAAGATCAAAGACTTGAAGGAACAATTGATTTCAGTTGATGAGGTTATACCAGATAGCTCACTTGTGTAGACCGTTTTGAATGGTCTTCCTGTTTCATATCAGCGTTTTGCTTCTACTCTTTGGTTGATGATGAAAGGCAATCCAAATGCCTTATCAATTGAGGAGTTAGTCTCTGTTATGTTGCAGGAAGATCAGTCTAGGCAGAACAGGTCCATTATGCGAGTTGCAGATCAGGCTTTCCTGGCTAGTCAGAAGGGCAAAGGAAAATGGAGCTCTTCAACTAGTAAGCAAAAATCTGCTAATTCTGCACATTCGAAGAAGGAAGATAAAGATGAGAAGAAATCAGAAAAGCAGAAATTGTTTTGTAAGTACTGTAAAGGAAATGATCATATCATAAAGAACTGTCCAAAACTGGCTGCTAAAGAGGCAAAGAAGAAACATGCTGGAATGGTTGTTGTAGAGGCCTCTACACAAAAAACAGAGTCTGCTAATCTTGTGCAGGAAGAAGAATGGGCGTTTACTACTGTCTGCAATTTTGACCCATCTTCTCATGAATAGTGCATGTTTGCAGTAGACTCAGATGTTTGGTATTTTGACAGTGGGGCGACCAAACATATTACCTCGTAGCGCAGTTTCTTCTCTTCACTCAAGCCTGCACCTACAGGGAATACTGTTACATGCGCCAACAACTCCTCTTATCCTGTTATGGGAGTTGATAAGATCATTTTGACTACTGCTGATGGTAGTTCTTTCACTTTATGGGATGCTTTATTTGTGCCAGGGATCAAGAAGAACCTGTTATCAGTTTCTGCATTAGCCAATATTGGCTTGGTTGTGAAATTTGTTGATGACAAGTGTACACTTCATGATCTGTCAAATGGCGATGTGACTATTTCTTCTGGCATTTTATGTCGTCGGATGTATAAGCTCATAGACAATGAAAGATCTGTGAATGATTCAGCATGTGCAGTACATGATTCTCAGGCTATCTCAGATACAAAGCTTTGGCATGCACACTTTGGTCATTTGAATTTTGTTAGTTTTCTATGCCTGCAGAAATATGAAATGGTGTCCTCTTTGCCCAAACTTGAGGCACCTGGAAAGCATGTTTGTGAAGGCTGTATTTTGGGAAAAATGCAGCATTCCTCAGTTCCAAAGATGGTTCAGTTCGGGCTACTAAGAAATTACAGCTTGTACATAGTGATGTATGTGGTCTATGCAGAAACCTTCTTTTTTAAATATCTTTACTTCGTGACTTTCATTGATGATTTTTCCAGGCATGCATGGGTATATCCATTGAAGGCAAAGTCTGAAGTATTCATGTGCTTCAAACAGTTTTTGATTTTGGTTGAAAATCTGTCAGCATGTAAAATGGGCACCCTCCATTCAGATCGAGTGGGGGAATATATTGTTGGAGTTAGACGTCTGCGGAAGCACGCGAACAGCACAAGGAAGAAGAAGAAGCTTGGAGCACAACACACAAGACTGAATGTATTACTAGAGAATGTACAAAGATAAGTAGCCCATTAGGGCAATAGGCGTATATACAAGCCGGGGGAAAAAAACCTCCTAAAGAGGGAAAAAAGTGCCCCGGCAGTCCTAGAGTGTTCACACACATCACTACCTAAATATATCAACAAATCCCCCCTGGGAGTGATTCGGTGAACAAGGAGCTGGCACTCATGTATAAGGAAGTGCCAAGCTATGTGGAAATCACTCCACAAAAGGAAGTAAGCCCAAAGCTTTGCGGAAAGCTTCAAACTTCTCCCTAGGCAGAGCCTTCGTGAAAAGGTCTGCAATGTTCTCCTGCGTGGGCACATATGCCAAGCTGATCTCCCCAGCAGAGAACCTCTCCCTGACATAGTGATAATGCACCTCAATGTGCTTAGTGCGAGCATGGAACACAGGGTTCCTCGCAACTGCCAATGCGCTCTGACTGTCAGTGAAGATGGTGGTGGCAGAAGACTGGCCAACACCCAAATCAGCCATAAGGCGTCTGAGCCACACACACTCAACAGTCGCTGTGAAAGCTGCCCTATACTCAGCCTCACAACTGGAAGTGGCCACAGTAGGCTGCTTCTTGCTCAACCAAGATATACATGAGCTACCAAGCATGAAGCAAAAACCACTGGTGGACACACGAGTGTCATAGCAACCAGCCCAATCTGAGTCAGAAAAAGCATGCAAATCTGGCGGTAGTGATCCCCCCTTGGGATAAAACAACCCAAGTAGCCGAGTACCACTCAAGTAGCGAAAGATGCGCTTAACCGCTTTCCAATGCGTGACTCCTGGGCAATGCATGAACCTGCTCATCTGTGAGACAGCAAACTGAATATCTGGCCGAGTAATGCATAAGTAAATCAAGCATCCAACAGCCTGCTGATAGAGAACATCATCAAATGCATCTCGAGCATCATGAAGACTCAATCGTAAACCTGTCTCCATAGGAGTGGCAATAGGCTTACAGTCTTCAAGGCCGAAACGCTGCAATAATGTGTCAATATATTTCGTTTGACAGAAAGCCATTCCACCATCAACGTGCATAAACTGAATGCCCAAATAGTGATGCAAATGCCCCAAATCAGACATCTCAAATGAGGCATGCAAATCAGCCTTAAAATCAGCAATATGTGTCTCAATAGGACCAGTGAGCAGCATGTCATCAACATAGACAACAATGATCAGAAGCACATCATTAGCACGCTTAACATATAAGGTGCTTTCAGTTGGACTGTTCTCAAAACCATGTGCAATCAGATAGGCATGTATCTTCTCATACCAAGCACGTGGTGCTTGCTTTAAACCATATAACGCCTTCTTTAACCTGCACACCTGGTTTTCATGCCCTTTCTGCACAAAGCCACGGGGCTGAAAAACATACACTTCTTCATGCAAGTCACCATTCAGAAATGCTGTTTTAATGTCCAACTGATGTACATTCCAACCATGATGGGCTGCAAGTGCACAAATGCTCCGAACAGTAGTCATACGGCATGTAGGTGCAAAGGTCTCATCAAAATCAATGCCTCTTTCCTGCGCATAACCCTTTGCAACAAGCCTAGCCTTATACCTGTCAACTGTACCATCAGGTTTACGCTTTAGCTTGTATACCCACTTAGTGCCAATGGCCTTCTTGCCAGGAGGCAAGTCACATAAAGACCATGTACCATTCTTCATTATAGCATCATATTCAGATTGCATAGCAGCCATCCAATTTTCTGAATTTTGTGCTTCATCAAAAGAAACAGGCTCATTCTCATCACAGAGACTAGATGCAGCCATAGCATAGCAATCTGATGCAAAGGAGGCACTATGAGAGCCTGAACGAGTACGATATGACAAAGGTGCATCTAATTTGCTGTCACGCAAAGTCTGCACCAGCCATTTTGGCATAGTTTTTGCCTGCTCAATATCAGCTCTCTCATCAACAAGTGCATCATGTAAATCTGCATCAGAAATGGAATGATCTGCATCATCATATGAAATCTGCAAAGGCTGAGAAGTTGCCTCATTAGGACCAGCACTAGCCTGTCCACCTGTAAAAAGAGGCATCAAAGTATCATACATGTCTTTGGAGCTAACAGATGTCTCCTTAGTACATGAAAGCAATGGCTGAATAGCATCTTCCACAAAGACAACATCACGGCTAACCAGAATGCGTTTAGTCTGTGGATGATACAGACGATAGCCTTTACTTTCAGAACTGTACCCAACAAAAATACATTTTACTGCCTTATCATCCAATTTTCTGCGATGTTGTTCAGGCACTAATGCATATGCCAAACAACCAAAAACACGCAGATGAGCAACAGATGGCTTGCGGTCATGCCAAGCCTCATATGGAGTGATAGACTGCAACGCTTTGGTGGGACACCTGTTCAGTACATATGCTGCACACATGACAGCCTCAAGCCAGAAACTATGTGGTAAAGCCTGACTTTTGACCATGCACCTCGCCATCTCCATGAGTGACCTGTTCTTTCGTTCAGCAACTCCATTCTGTTGAGGTGTATACGGCACTGTACACTGGTGTTTTATCCCACGTTCAGCCAGAAATGCATTAAAATCTGAAGACATATATTCCCCCCCTCGATCAGAACGGAGGGTGCCCATTTTACATGCTGACAGATTTTCAGCCAAAACCAAAAACTGTTTGAAGCACATGAACACTTCGGACTTTGCTTTGAGTGGATATACCCATGCATGCCTGGAAAAATCATCAATGAAAGTCACGAAGTAAAGGTAATTTCCAAAAGAGGGTGTCTGCATAGGACCACAAACATCACTATGTACAAGCTGTAATTTCTGCGTAGCCCGAACTGAACCATCTTTTGGAAAGGAAGAACGCTGCATTTTGCCCAAAATACAGCCTTCACAAACATGTTTTCCAGGTGCCTCAAGTTTGGGCAAAGAGGACACCATTTCAGATTTCTGCAGGCGTAACAAACTAGCAAAATTCAGATGACCAAAGCGTGCATGCCAAAGCTTTGCATCTGACATAGCCTGAGAATCATGAACTGCACATGCCGAATCATTCACAGATCTTTCATAGTCTATGAGCTTATACAGCCCACGACATAAAATGCCAGAAGCAATAATCACATCGCCATTTGAGAGATCATGGACTGTACACCTGTCATCAACAAATTTCACAACCAAGCCAATCTTGGCTAATGCAGAAACTGATAACAGATTCTTTTTGATCCCTGGCACAAATAAAGCATCTGACAAAGTGAAAGAACTACCATCAGCAGTAGTCAGAATGATCTTACCAACTCCCATAACAGGATAAGAGGAGTTATTGGCGCATGTGACAGTATTCCCTGTAGGAGCAGGCTCAAGTGAAGAGAAGAAACTGCGCTGCGAGGTAATATGTTTGGTCGCCCCACTGTCAAAGTACCAAACATCTGAGTCTACTGCAGACATGCACTGATCATGAGAAGATGGGTCAAAACTGCAGACAGTAGTAAACGCCCTTCTTCTTCCTGCACAAGATTTGCAGACTCTGTTTTTGGTGTAGAGGCCTCTGCAACAACCATTCCAGCCTCTTTCTTCTTTGCCTCTTTAGCAGCCAGTTTTGGACAGTTCTTTATAATATGATCATTTCCTTTACAGTACTTGCAGAACAATTTCTGCTTTTCTGATTTCTTTTCATCTTTATCCTGGTTCTTCGATTGTGCAGCATTTGCAGATTTCTGCTTACTAGTAGAAGAGCTCCATTTTCCTTTGCCCTTCTGACTAGCCAGGAAAGCTTGATCTGCAACATGCATAATGGACCTGTTCTGCCTGGACTGATCTTCCTGCAACAGAACAGAGACTAATTCCTCAAATGACAAGGCATTCGGATTGCCTTTCATCATCAACCGAAGAGTAGAGGCAAAACTCTGATATGAATCAGGAAGACCATTCAGAACGGTCTGCACAAGTGAGCTATGTGGTATAACCTCATCAGCAGAAATCAATTGTTCCTTCAGGTCTTTGATCTTTGTAAGAAAACTGTCCAAGAATCACCTTCATTCATGTGCTCACTCTCCAACTGTTTTCGGAGGTAAGCAACACGAGCCTCATTCCTAGCCTGGTACAAAGTGGTAAGTGTATCCCAAGCATCCTTTGCTGTTCTGCAAGAGCGAATGTGAGGAATAATGGCACGTTTGACAGACAAAGCTATCAATGCATGTGCCTGGGCATCTCTGCCATCCCAACGAATCTGCTCTGCAGTAGGTGCAACAGAAACAGCAGCACGAACAGGAATCTGCGGAATATCATCTTCGACACCATCTTCATCAGCTCCAACACCTGTATTTGCAGTACCTGTCGTTACAGGTGTAACAGGACGTCTTTCAACACCCTGCACAATGTTCCACAATCCTTTTGCAACCAGTACATGTCGCATCATATAAGCCCATAATGGGTAGTTGGTACCATCCAACTTATCTCAACACCCAACATACGGAATACATCACTCCTTTCAGCCATGGCCGGTGACTAAAATACCTTGATGCAGAAAATTGACTGTATCTAAAAAAGTTGAACGAAACTGCCCAAACGAGTTCTGCTAGACCTGTAGCAGACTTCGAGACGCTTAAACTGGCGAACAGAAACTGGTATATACCTTTGGCACAAAAGGACAAAATAGCCTGCACAAGCACTGCGATAGTGCGTTCGGAGGCCGAAACGAGCTCAGATCGCGATTTTGGCACACAGAGCAAAGCAGTTTTGATCTCGGAAACACCCTGAGTATGCCCACCAAATTTCGTGCGAATCTGAGACTGCAAACGGAGGAGTGTCGACGGCGCCCTAGAAGAAGCGATGACCTGCTCTGATACCAATTGTTGGAGTTAGACGTCTGCGGAAGCACGCGAACAGCACAAGGAAGAAGAAGAAGCTTGGAGCACAACACACAAGACTGAATGTATTACTAGAGAATGTACAAAGATAAGTAGCCCATTAGGGCAATAGGCGTATATACAAGCCGGGGGAAAAAAACCTCCTAAAGAGGGAAAAAAGTGCCCCGGCAGTCCTAGAGTGTTCACACACATCACTACCTAAATATATCAACATATATGTCTTTTGATTTTAATGCATTTCTGGCTGAACGTGGGATAAAACACTAGTGTACAGTGCCGTATACACTTCAACAGAATGGAGTTGCTGAACGAAAGAACAGGTCACTCATGGAGATGGCGAGGTGTATGGTCAAGAGTCAGGCTTTACCACATAGTTTCTGGCTTGAGGTTGTCATGTGTGCAACATATGTACTGAACAGGTGTCCCACTAAAGCGCTCCAGTCTATCACTCCATATGAGGTTTGGCATGATCGCAAGCCATCTGTTTCCCATCTGCGTGTTTTTGGTTGTTTGGCATATGCATTGGTGCCTGAACAACATCGCAGAAAATTGGATGATAAAGTAGTAAAATGTATTTTTGTTGGGTACAGTTCTGAAAGTAAAGGCTATCGTCTATATCATCCACAGCATAAACGCATTCTGGTTAGGCGTGTTGTTGTTTTTGTGGAAGATGCTATTCAACCATTGCTTTCATGTACTAAGGAGACATTTGTTAGCTCCAAAGACATGTATGATACTTTGCTGCCTCTTTTTACAGGTGGACAGTGTAGTGCTGGTCCTAATGAGGCAAGTTCTCAGCCTTTGCAAGTTTCATGTGATGATGCACATCATTCCATTTCTGATGCAGATTTACATGATACACTAGTTCATGAGAGAACTGATATTGAGCAGGCAAAAACTATGCCAAACTGGCTAGTGAAGACTTTGCGGGATAGCAAATTAGATGCACCTCTATCATATCATACTCGTTCATGCTCTCATAGTGCCTCTTTTGCATCAGATTGCTATGCTATGGCTGCATCTAGTCTCTGTGATGAGAATGAGCCTGTTTTGTTTGATGAAGCACAAAATTCAGAAAATTGGATTGCTGTTATGCAATCTGAATATGATGCTATAATGAAGAATGGTACTTGGTACTTATGTGACTTGCCTCCTGGCAAGACGACCATTGGGACTAAGTGGGTATATAAGCTGAAGCATAAGCCTGATGGTAGAGTTGACAGGTATAAGGCTAAGCTTGTTGCAAAGGGTTTTGCATAGGAAAGAGGCATTGACTTTGATGAGACCTTTGCACCTACTTGCCGAATGACTACTATTCATAGCATCTGTGCACTTGCAGCTCATCGTGGTTGGAATGTACATCAGTTGGACATTAAAACAACATTTCTGAATGGTGACTTGCATGAAGAAGTGTATTTTTTTCAGCCCGTGGCTTTGTGTAGAAAGGGGCATGAAAACTAGGTGTGCAGGTTAAAGAAGGCATTATATGGTTTAAAGCAAGCACCAAGTGCTTGATATGAGAAGATACATGCCTATCTGGTTGCACATGGTTTTGAGAACAGTCCAATTGAAAGCACCTTATATGTTAAGCGTGCTAATGATGTGCTTTTGATCATTGTTGTCTATGTTGATGGCATGCTGCTCAATGGTCCTATTGAGAAACATATTGCTGATTTTAAGGCTGATTTGCATGCCTCATTTGAGATGTTTGATTTGGGGCATTTGCATCACTATTTTGGCATTCAATTTATGCAAGTTGATGGTGGAATGGCTTTGTGTCAAACAAAATATATTGACACATTATTACAACGTTTTGGCCTTGAAGACTGTAAGCCTATTGCCACTCCTATGGAGATAGGTCTACGATTGAGTCTTCATGATGCTGGAGATGCATTTGATGTTGTTCTCTATCAGCAGGTTGTTGGATGCTTGATTTACTTATGCATTACTCGGCCAAATATTCAGTTTCGTGTCTCACAAATGAGCAGGTTTATGCATTGCCCAAGAGTCAAGCATTGGTAGGTGCTTAAGCGCATCTTTTGCTACTTGAGTGGTACTCGGCAACTTGGGTTGTTTTATCCCAAGGGGGGATCACTACTGGCATGATTTGCATGCTTTTTCTGACTCTCATTGGGCTGGTTGCTATGACACTCATGTGTCCACTAGTGGCTTTTGCTTCATGCTTGGTAGCTCATGTATATCTTGGTTGAGCAAGAAGCAGGCTACTGTGCCCACTTCCATTTGTGAGGCTTCGTATAGGGCAGCTTTCACAGCTACTGTTGAGTGTGTGTGGCTCAGACGCCTTATGGTTGATTTGGGTGTTGGTCAGTCTTCTGCCACCACCATCTTCACTCAGAGTCAGAGCGCATTGACAGTTGCGAGGAACCCTGTGTTCCATGCTCGCACTAAGCACATTGAGGTGCATTATCATTATGTCAGGGAGAGGTTCTCTGTTGGGGAGATGAGCTTGGCATATGTGCCCACGCAGCAGAACATTCCAGACCTTTTCACGAAGGCTCTGCCTAGGGAGAAGTTTGAAGGTTTCTGCAAAGCTTTGGGCTTACTTCCTTTTGTGGAGTGATTTCCACATAGCTTGGCACTTCCTTATACATGAGTGCCAGCTCCTTGTTCACTGCATCACTCACAAGGGGGATTTGTTGATAAATTTAGGTAGTGATGTGTGTGAACACACTAGGACCGTCGGGGCACTTTTTTCCCTCTTTAGGAGGTTTTTTTCCCCTGGCTGGTATATACACCTATTGCCCTAATGGGCTAGTTATCTTTGTACATTCTCTAGTAATACATTGAGTATTGTGTGTTGTGCCCCAAGCTTCTACTTCTTCCGCAGACATCTTACTCCAACAAGGTGCACTATCATTATGTCAGGGAGAGGTTCTCTACTAGAGAGATCAGTTTGGCATACATGCCCACACAGGAGAGCATTGCAAACTTCTTCACAAGGTCTATCATTATCGCGTGCTTCCGTAGAGGTCTAACTCCAACAAGGTGCACCATCATTATGTTAGGGAGAGGTTCTCTACTAGAGAGATCAGTTTGGCATACATGCCCACACAAGAGAGCATTGCAAACTTCTTCACAAGGTCTATGCCTCGGGAGAAGTTTGAAGCTTTGCACAAAGCTTTGGGCTTACTTCCTTTTGTGGATGGATTCCACATAGCTTGGCACTTCCTTATACATGAGTACAAGCACTTTGTTCACCGCATCACTCCTAGGGGGATTTATTGATAAATTTAGGTAATGATGTGTGTGAATAGGCTAGGACCACGAGAGCACTTTTTTCCCTCTTTAGGAGATTTTCTTCTTCATCTTGCATATACGCTTATAACCCTAACGGGTCACTTATCTTTGTACATTCTGTTGGTAATACATTCAGTATTGTGTTTTGTGCTCCAAGCTTCTTCCTTTTTCTTGTGTTGTTCATGTGCCTCCGTAGACCTCAAACTTCAATAGTCTCCTTGTCTAGGAAACATTTAAGAGGAGTGATAATAGGTGAAAAATATCCATAAAGTCATATTAGCTCCTCATAAACTCAAAGCTCAAGAATTTCTTTTAATTTTTGCTTAAAAATACCTCAAGGGTGAAAAAATTGCACTTCCATACAATCCTTTAACTATGTAACTTTTCTTAATCACTTTATAACATGTTTTAATTATTTAAAAAAATCTTACATAGAACATTTTTCGCAAAAAAAAAGTTTGTCTTTTTAGATTTGATTTTTACTTTTTTTCACCAAGCTTTTAAAATCGCAATAAAAAATTGCATCCATGTTTTTTCTTTTGTTATTCGAAGCAAAAATTGCACAATTCTTTGAATTTTTTTTTAGCTTTATAATCTCCAACAAAAAAATACAACCCAAAAGTTTGCACATACACAAGTTCCAAGCATTCTTTTGCTTTTTTCCCATTTGTTTATCTTTACACTCGCAAAAGCACGCTATTATATGTATCCCTTGTATGAAAATTCGATAAATAAATAGCTCATGTATCACTTAACTCCCAAAATGCCTTACTCCTATAAATTCCACCTATTGCTCACAAACAACTCTTAGATTTGCTCATCCACAAACCCAAAAACTCACTTCTTTAAACCTTTTCCTACAACAAATTCCAGATCCAACTTTAGTTTTTAAGCATTATGATGCAAATGCTTAAACTCTGAAAGCGTGCTCTCCTATGTACAAGTAATTCCTCTTGCTCAAATGAAATCATCTTGATGCTTCTAAATGAAACAAATGCCTTACCTTGCACTAAGATTTCCACTGTCAAAGCCTTATTGCTTTCTCCATGTGCATTCGAACACCTCCATGAATGAAATAAATGCTTAAAATAACACATGCTAGAAGCAAGAGAGTCAACACTAACAAAGAATATATTTTTCATCAAGATTTAACCTTGAATGTATCCTAATTGGTACCTCAATGCATGAAAACTAAGATAAAATTCAAACTTAAAAGTGAATATAACTGCCGATCACCAATCCTTTACCAATTTGCCTAAATGGAGGCTTATTGATCAATCTTAACTATCATGCCCAACAATCCTCAAGACATCATTGCAACTAATCGATCAATTAAAAAACTTTTTTGCACACATTTCTCACAATACCACATGCTATCTCATTTTTCACTAGATTTAATAACGCTTATTCACATTTTCTTAAATTCTTTAACTACTTTCAAGTGGTATTTCTTTGGTTGTTGATAACAACACATAGTCCTTGTTTTCATATGTTTCTTCTCAATAGCTTTGCTTACTCACATAACAACCACGTTTAGCTTCTCTATGTATTTTTCTTCAATCTATGAAGGCGAAATTGCTTAGGTATGCATGATTATACCTTGATACACCTTCCAAGGCTCCAATTTACCTCTAATCACCCTAAATCCTTGCTAATGATAATCGAATGCCATAATTTATATTCTTCTTTGATTAGTTAACTTAACCCTTGTGTTCCCCACTTTTTTGTCTTTTACAATCATGTGTGCAATGATTCCTTCAAAAAACCTTCTAATCATTTTCATACTATGTCGCAAGTGCACTTTAGTCCTTAATCACAACACTGTTTCTACAAACTCATCACTCTTACTAAATGTATCCCTTCTTATCAATTATGAACTCTCTAAAATGCTACCTACGACACTTCTTGCCTCTTCCAATCATAATACAAGCAATTGTAAGCTCTCTCAATGATCTTCATCTAGCAATCCCTATGTGTGGAGCTTAGGTTCTTGCACGTTAGACTTTAAAAAAACAATTATTCCTTAAATATTTTGGTAAACATGTATTACAATTTCAAAGATCAAGTAAACAATGAAATGATTTTTTTTCTTCTCACATTCAATTATACTTCAATTATCTCTTAATCTATGCCTAACAAATTGTGTAATGCTTAACAACACTCAACCTTGATTGTGTTGCTTATGGACTAAAAATGACTCAGCTTAGATCTAGACAACAAGATGATGAGTACATCCACTTACCTTGAGCTCCAAAATGAGTCTCACTATCATCAAGCACCTCTAGTAGGTCTTCTCCCTAGCAATGATGCTAGAAAGTGTTGCCACCTTGTACTATAAAGATCAATACTTGAATTTGTCAATCCATGAAAAAAATAGGTAGAATTAAATCACTAGATTGTGGAAAATGAGATGTATTATCATAAGGAAGAGAAACTAATTACCTTCTTCACCTCACTCAAAATGATTGCTACCTTTAGATAGTAATTTTCTCATAGATTTGTGCTTTTAACCCCAAATATAGTCACCCTTGGCATCCTTGTGAACATTTCAACAAGCTCCACGATCACCATGGATGAAATATTCAAATAAAAATCCATCTTTCATTGAAATAGGTTCGAAATTCTCTATAGATAAGCATATGTGCTAGAAACAAGCACAAAATGATGCAAAGTCACTCATAAAAGTTGGAAATACTCAAGTTCGAGTGAGGGAATATGATGAGGACTCTCAACCCTCAATGACATGCTCAAGAGCACCATGAAATTTAAAAGATAAACTCAAAAGGAAATGGAGTATGTGTTGCAAGAAGAGATCTCTCTATTACTTTCAACAAAAATGTCAAAATTAAAGTCTCCAAAAAGTCTCATTTATAACTGAGAGGGATGGTTGTTTTATATGGACCCTCCTCTTTTACCATCTTTTATAAAATGTAATTACACTTATGAGGACTAGTAGAGTCACTTATGAGTATGTTCTGAAATATTTAATTACATCACGAATCCATAAAGTTTCTACTCTTTCTCAATTTTGATAGCGCATCTTCCTCTTGTTAATAAGGGATCTTAGGGAGATAACAAAGCTATGTTATTTTTGCGTCTACTTTTTGGAGGACTATAAGGACATATGGAGATAATATAAATATGAAATCCATGAGGGGAGGAGAGGGAGCCATGTGAAACTTATTTTTTGTGTCTAACCATGTCTCTTTATTCCATTTCGTTAAAGTCCTCATATGATCATGGTGCCAATTTCACTCACTTGCCATGCTTATGTGTATCAAGGACCTCAATTGTATTTTCATGGAATTTCAATCATCTTATGTGCATGAAATGCTGGTCATTAATATCATCCACAATGGAATGATGGAGATGCTTGGCTAATACCACATGTGACTCCTTTAATGCTTGTGTGTATCAAGGTTGTCAATTCCATTTTTTGGAATTTCATTCATCATATGTGCATGAAATGGTGATCATTAATATCATCCACAATGAATCATGTGAATGTCTTGTTAATAATGTAAACGTGGTCTGCAATGTGTGTATATTTCGTCATGTTCTCAATGTATCCAATCATGGTTCCATAATGATATTTCATGAAAATTTTGGGGCATCTCTTCTAGTATACGTTCATCTCACTTTATGTATGGATTGATATGTTTTTTCTTTCTTATCTTATGTGATCTCAAGAGATATACTCCTATCAAGAAGCACATACATTATCTCACCCCTTTTGATTACTAGCATTTGGCTCTAATAGGTGTCACTTTTGTAAACCCAAATATCCCTATGCATGATAACCACTAGATATTAGCTTTTCCCACATAGAGGAATACAAAGGAAATTCTTTAGATAAGTTTATTCATAAGATCTTAATCAAGCCATATTGCCAATGGGATATTTTTGGGATCAATGTCACCTTTCTAGATTGGATTACTTAATCAACAAACAATCTACGTTTTCAATAGTGAACCCTAAATTTGCCGTTCTAATGTATACTCAATCTGGTATTAGGATTTTGGCATTGCCTTTCACAACACACTGGTCATTCTATGAATTGATATACATTTCCCAATTCATTTACCAAAATTATACCTTGAAGAGGGTAGGGTCACATGAAGTCAATGAGTTGTGAGGAATCTACTAGCCAACTCAATGTCCTTCTTGCACAATGCCCTAATTAGACTTGCTATAGCATGATTAGACTTGATTCAAGGTCTAGGTGGAGCCTCCAATAGGAGTATTGTTGCACACTCTCTTGGGAACATATTCCCCTCACCTAATCATTTATACTTCTATCTTTGGCATGAGGTTAAGTCTGACGAGATACATATGAAAAGATATGTGATATTTATAAGTAACATCTCCATTAAAAAAATGGAGGGTTTTTTTATTCTGTTGATTGAGCACAAATACAACAAACATTAATCCCAAGGTGATCCAAGTGGCATAAGGGAGGTAGACCTGTGAGGGAACCAATTTGGTAAAAGGAACATTGTGGCCCTATCCTTATGCACATAGAGAGAATTAGATATGAAAGGGCATTCACTTGACTCTACCCCAAAGGAAGTCCCTTGGATGAGAAAAGTTAAGCATGAAGAAATGTTTCTTATATGATCCAAGTTAGCCATTATGATGTTTAAGGGGAAACTTGTGAAGGTCTTATAAAAAGAAAGTAAAAAACTTATAGATTAAAAGTCATCTACAAGCTATATATAATGTTCAACATGTGGTAAACAAACGAGGATTGATGATATTAGAAGCAAGGGGTTTCAACTTAGAGAATAGCTTCACACATCCAATTATCTTAGGGAGATCACAATTAGATTGTATTATTTTAGGATATATACATGGTTTTCATTTTATAGTTCATCACCCCAAGAGGGTTGATGGTCTAATATCTCATTTGCTCAAGGAAAGAGACACTACTAAAAGATTCCACTATCACTTCAAGAGGACACAAAGCTTGTATCCAAAGTAAGCTATCAAGGATTCCTTTTATAAGATTTTCTTGGTTTTTATGTGGTGAAAAAATGAAAATCCATGCATGAAGGGGATTCAATATAGTGAAAGGACTTAACATGCCACACAGAAAAACCTTGTTCCACACAAGGCCTTTACCATAAGATAATAACTTCTAACACTTTGCATGAATACATCACTTGGTATTCATGCAAAGTCAAAGGGCCTACGGAATGAAGGGGAGTGATTGAATTAGTTGACGGGTTAGGTTGTTTCCTTGAGGTTTTTGCATTAAAAATAGAGAGGGGGATCATAAAGCTCAAATATCAAGAAGATTCTTGAGGGTTGATTGAATTCTATCCTTGAGGGTGATTCATGAATTGATGAAGAGGTTTATTACAAAAAAGTAAGCATATCTTGATTGCTTCCATAGGGTAGTTAATGAATTTATTGAAAGCCATTATGAAGGGATGAAATGCATTTTGATTAATCGCATGAGGAAGTGAGTGACTCGTGGCAAAAAATATGCTAACATAACACTTAAATAAGGGAAATCCAAGTAACAATAAGAGAGGGGGAAATAACTAATTTGAATTACTAGATCAAGAAGAGTTAGGGTCTTCATTGGCGTGCTTGATAAGGGGAATCAATTCAGTTTACAATAAAAAACTAATGCGATAAGTGAAGGGTTAGATGCATTTTTTTGGCATGTGGAAATAAATGTTTGTAAAGGGTCAATCCATGATCTTTGCTTACTTTAAAATAATAACCATCTTCAAAGAACAACAAGTCCGGATTGGTACTTATACTCATTAAGTCACAAATAGGAAGTGAATGAGCATGAGGGGTTAGTAATGCATTGGAAAAGGCGACACTGAAGGATTTGAGTGAGTTTGGACACAACTTGCCTCCCTAAATTTAAGAATAGGTTTATGATTGCATAAGGGGTTGGATGAGCATCTTAAGAGGCATGATATCGAGCATTAATGTTTGCATTCATATAAGAAAAGAAAAAACAAAAAGGATTGCGATTGGATTCACAAGGGGAAATCAAAGGATTTGAGAGAGATTTTTGACACACCTTGCACCTCTACAAGTGAGTGAATTTGAGGGAGATAGTTTGCATTATTGTTTTTTCTTTAATAGAGAAGTTGGTTGATACACACAATAATTTCTTTGGTAGAAATATCTTACAATCCATAGTTTAGGATTGCCAAAGTTTCACATTGCATTTGCATAAGTGAAAGCAAGTTAGGACACAGGTAGCAAAGATTTTGATAATCAAAAGGATAGTGGGGGATCACATTGATGGCTTACACATCATTGAGGATTGTATTTGCTTGTATGTCACAATATTATAGTTAGAATTGCACAACTTGTGCATATGAATGACGGGATATAGGTATTGCTTTTCGAATTGAAAATTGAGTACTACTTGACATGAACAGTACTCTACACAAACCTACAAAAGACACAAACAACTACATAGTACTCAAAGAGTAGGAACTCAAATTCTGTAGGTATTACAAAATGCGATTGAACTTAGAGTTTGTAACTGACTAGGCCATTGTATGTTTTATTAAAGAAATATAAAAAAGTGTTCGAAATCCATTTGGCCTTTCACATGGACACTAATGGTAACATTTTCCCACTAAAGGCCGATATGGCCAAAGTGAACTATGGGAGAAAAAATAAAGAATGATAAAGGAAACCTATGTATGTATACAAACTATACTTCCCAATTGATGAGCATGTTACACAATGTACAAAGAACTGTGCAAAATCATGAATCAAGTTATGCACATCAAGTGACAACAATGTCAAAAGCTATCCTATGGTGGAGCTTTAATCAAAGCATTTGTAGAAGTATCTCGAATATGAACCTTCTCAAGAATAATGTACTCAGTGGCGA
This sequence comes from Ceratopteris richardii, assembly GCA_020310875.1. Lineage (NCBI taxonomy): Eukaryota > Viridiplantae > Streptophyta > Polypodiopsida > Polypodiales > Pteridaceae > Ceratopteris > Ceratopteris richardii. Next base: position 174,820,899 of record CM035410.1, read on the forward strand.
AGAAATTTCTAATGAAGTGATACCTCACCTCAATGTGCTTGGACTTTCATGATAGACCAGATTCTTAACCAAAGCAATGGAACTCTCACTGTCATTGAGCAAACAAGGTACATGTTGAGGTACACCCATATCACAAGCAAGAGGAGAAAGCCACAATACTTCCTTATGTGCCTTACTAGATACATCAAACTCTCCTTCTATAGTGGAAACATCTGTACATTCATTCATGAAGATACGATCTCCAAGAGATACCACCTCAAACAAAGTGAAAAATATACCGTGATATAGACTTTTGATTATTTACACAACCAACATTATCAGATTCTGTGTAATCAATAATGGATGCCTCTCCTCTACCCAAGCATAAACACTTGTACTTATTGCCACTCAAATATCTTGAAATCATATTTACTACTTCCCAATGCTTTTTGCCAAGATTAGATCTCTCTCTCTCTCTCTCTCTCTCTCTCTCTCTCTCTCTCTCTCTCTCTCTCTCTCTCTCTCCCTCCCTCCCTCCCTCCCTCCCTCCCTCTCTCTCTCTCTCTCACACACACACACACATACACACACACAAATCTGTGCGCTCACAAAACCCACTACAAATGCAATGTCTAGTCTCGTAGCTACCATAACATATATGAGACTACCAACAATAGACTGATAAGATAGTTTGAGCATGAATTCTTTTTGCTCCTCTGATTTGGGGCAATCATCCTTGCTCAATTTCACATATATTGATAAAGGTGTACTCAATGCATTTCCACCCTACATATTGAATCTCTAAAGTATTTGGATATGTACTCCCTTTGAGACAATTATATGCATCATTTACTCCTATCATGAGTAATGCGCATGCCAAGAAGATGTTTTGCATCCTCTATATCCTTCATACCACTCACCTTCTTTTTGGGCAATGAAAAGTCATCAAAGGACTTTCCAACAATCAACATGTCATCAACATAAAATATCAATCATATCAATCTTCAATTTGAGCATCTCTTAGGGTAGAGAAAATGATTCTCATTTCTTCGATAATAGCTTTGAGGTTTCATAAAAGCATAAAACTTTTGATACCATTATCTAGGGGGCTATTTAAGTCCATAGGCACTCTTATTCACATTACAAAATACACTCTTTTTGTTAGGAACTACATAAACCCTCTAGTTGTTCCATATACATCTCATCTATAAAGCTCTCAATACAAGAAAGTACCATTTGGACCAAATCTAAGTTCTTTATTGCAATGAATGCATAATGTAGTCACCTTGACTACAAGACAAAACATTTCCTCGAAATCAAAACCATGTTGTTGCTTAAATCATTTGCAACCAATCGTGCTTTGTACTTTGGAGAAGCACTATTCGATGGGAATTTCAACTTATATGCCCATTTATATGGTAGAGATTTCCTTTCCCTTTTGCAAAGGTACCAAATCCCAATGCACCATTCTTGTGAATAGAATCCAATTTAGTCTTCATGGCATGCTCCCACTTGATATGATCCTTTGTCTGCATAACCTCCTTGTAGAAAGAAGGCTCACCAACATCTGTCAGCATAACAAAGTCCAAACGTGGAACATATCTATTAGGTGGATGCAAGACACGTGCATAACATCTCACTATGTGTCACATGGAAAGAAGCACGAAAATCTAGAAATCATGTGTGGGAAAGAGAATCAACTATGAGAGTCTCACTAGGCATGGTACTATCAAGTGAAAACACATCAGCGTCATGAGAAATAGCATTAATTTTATCTATTTTAACAATCAAAGCAGATCATGCAGCTAGCTGTTTAATATGCTCATCATTATGCAATCATTTACCTTTAGTATTTTTTAACGCATAGCAATCTTTCTTCATATGCCCTTTTTCATGACAATAATGACACTTGATATCCCTCTTCCTTGATTTGCTTCTAACCGTCAACCATTGTTTTCCTTGTTCTTGCTCTTGTCATGTTGTTGATAGTTTCCTTGGTAAGAATCATGACCACTATGGATCTCCACTTTGAGTTCCAACAATAGACTTTCTACGGATATCTTCACTCAAGAGTTCTCCACATATGTCATCATAGACAAGTTTACCACTAGATGCACTATTGCTAATAGTTGTGAAAAACCTATCCATGATGATGGCAAGATGCATAACAATAAAACTGCTTTCATTTCATTATCCATCTCCATTCTTTGAGCCTATAATTAAAAAAATATAGCATCAAACTCATTTAGATGAGCTTCAACAGTATCTGTGTCATTCATCTGAAGGTCATATAACTTTCTCATTAGATACACTTTATTTGATACGTTCCTTTTTCATAACTATTGCATAACTTCTTCCAAAGATCCTTTGCACTTTCACATACAATATTGTAAAGTAAACATTATCTGCCAAATGCAGTCTAATGGTAGACCTAGCCATTTCATCCAACTCATCCCAATCATCATCCTCCATATCAATAGGTTTTTTGGAGACTCATCCAAAAAACTTGCAAGAAGACTCAAAAGTTGAATGTACACTACCAAGGAAACAAATTCTTAAGTTTATGTAGCACCAAGATTGATATTTGGAGCCGTCTTTCCACTTGTGTAGTCAAAACTATCCCAAAACTATAAAATCAACTTCTAATTTTCCCCAATTTTGCACCCAAAGAAACTTTCAAAAAATCAATGCAGAGAGCCTTGAAAGACATTTTTGAAGGATTCAAAATAATATTAACATTAATATCTTCACTCCTATAATCACCAAGAACCAGAGCTCAATAGTAGGGAAACCTGCTAGTTAAGCTAGCCTTGGGAGGAACACTACTCGAGTGGGTGACACCCTGAGAAGTATAAGTGAAACACTGTGATGGAAATACATCATAGTGGATTCCTCTTTTAGAGAGCTTCACGAGGATGCTCTTCCAATAGAAAACCGAGCTCCAAATGACATAAGTAATACTTTGCACAGACCTGGAGAAGACACAATCAACTACAAAGTACACAAAGAGCATGAACTCAAAGTTCCTAGGTTTTACCAAATGTGATCAAGCTTACATCTATAGCTCACCAAACCATTATGTTTCATTAAAGAGCATATACAAATGTGTCCGACCGCCATTGGCCTTTCACGTGGACACTAACGATAACCGAGTGCATTGTGTGTTTTTTTTATGTGTTGAAAGACTATGATTGGCTTTCATTTGACACGTTTCTTGTTGTTGTGAGTGTGTATGGCGAGTTGAAGGCCCATTATATGCTAAGAATGGAAGAGGAGGAAGGCTTGTAGCAAACCAAGGTAGCACTTGTGTTTGTATGTGGGTGATGAGCGAGATTTTGGAAGGCTTGTCCTAGGCTTTGAGATGGGTGGCTAGTAGGAATGAGACTCCCTAGGTTTATTGGCATCTCCTTGAAGTCATGTTGAGGAAGATCAAAGTCATTCTAAAAATCAAAGTAGTAAAACTATGCATAGATTAAGTGGTTCCGACAGTTTGAAAGTTATAGGTGCACTAGATAGCAAAATGAGTCAAACATTCCTCCCACTAAACCATATGGAACTTATTATAGAGGTTATTACTTTGGAGGAAGTGTCACATCTCAATGTGTACCTTTCAAGTGCTCAAAAGCTTGTATGTCATAGTACAACAGTTAACACAATGCAAATGGTTTTGACTCACATGATACCAATCTTTTAGAAGCTATGATAGAAGTACATTACACTAGAGAAACTAGGAAAAATTAGGTACATTTTAGTTACATTAACAAAAAACAAGGACATAGGCACCACTTTCATTAAACTTTGCGATCTTACCTATAATACTTGATGATAAATACGCCCATATGGTCACTACCTAAGAAGCAATGTAAATATAAGAAATATTCAAGGAGGGTCTTTTCCATATAATAAAATTTCTCCTTGATTATCAGAAGAAAGCACTAATATACTCCAATATGCATAGTTTTAATTGAGAACGACCAACATATTATGAATGTTGTGTGTTTAACGATCATCAAAAATGTGTTCATCCCTAACTAACGATCTTCGTAAAACCTTATCAAGTCATCCTTCTAAGAAACATTGGGATGTGAACCCAGTTGCTTTAATTTCCGGAACGAATCTGGATCATGGCACTGTACTTGTGTATATGTTAATATCATGCCAAGCTCCATCGCAAGGTATATTGAAGTTTAGACCTTACATGTTTGTAGCAAAGGTTTCTATGATTTGAGTCCAAGTCATACTTGAGCTGCTTGTTCTACATAGTGGCTTTGATTCATGAACTTTAATTCATCTACTACAAGCTCAATTAACAACGAAAAGATGAAATGGTGATTCCAAGTCCTCAACTAGAAACACACCATTTCCATTGCCAAGGGTGCCTTCTATACTTTTTTCCTAGAGAACCTGTCATATAGGTGTATAAATATTATGCCATCTGATGGTTATGCCATCACGATAGAGTCCAATAAAAACTCACATCTACTCATTTCTCATTTGCTTCTTATCAGGGCTAATGCTCATACTTTAGCATGAATGTTATTTACTGTATTCTTAGATCTACAAGCATGGCACTGCTATTTGTCTATCTGCTCCACATATTCACCTTCCAGATAATTTATCATTTCTCAATAGTGTGATACCCATTAACCAGACATAACCTTAGTTAGCAATATATTATCAGTTCTACATACATTGATCCAAGTTAATCCTAGTTAAACTGAATGAATTTAAATCACGTCAAATTTGAACAAACATTAACTAGGGACAATTTTCTTGCCCTCCATGGCAAAGGAACTTGTTCAGTACACAATTCTCGTATTCAAACTTAAGGATTATTTATATTGTAGAATAAATATGATACTTGTAGTTTTCCAATCTAGATTCCAGGACCCGTTTATATTAAGTACAAACAGTACTTCAAATTCTTAACAGAACTTTTTATTCACAAGTCAATATCACTATTTGAACAGAATTAAGGACCCTCAGAATTAAAATACCTAATTAAAGATGAGAAATAATAATTTTGTAATCCTACTTTTTCTTTCAAAAACTGATTTTGTAACATAAAAAGTTCTTGAAAAACTAAGAATTCCCTGAATGTATGGCTTGGAACAGCTTTATGGATCGAGTCACCTAAATATGTAGCACATTTTCTACTTTCATAGTTTGAATAAATTAAAGAAATAAGGGAAAAAAACTTCTACCCCATATGAATAAAATGAAATAACCATGCGTGCATTTTGATTCAGCTCTCAAAACGAGAAGTCATGGAAAAAGTTCCGGGTGTAATTTAAGCCCTTGATGTGCTTGGATCAGTGCTGTTTACAGATGAAAATCCCAAAACTCACTTTACAAGTCAAACCTTTTTCCTTTTGTATCCCAAAACTTTTTCCTCAAAACCTAAATATAGATCTTAAAAAGCACAGAAACCATTAACTCTTCTGTAGCATTCAAGCAAACAGAGTAGATGCATCCAATAACTAAGTAGAAAAGTTTATTCAAGGAATTTGATGAAAGCCTGGTGACAACCCACTACCTTTCTGAACTTTATCCCAAACCAAATGAAAGCCATACAATTGGCTGGTATAAACTCCTCGACAGACATGAAATATCAGTCAACGTTAAAACAATTTCAATGTTCTTGGAAGAAGAACCAACTTCCCAGCCCTGCTGCTTTTCATGGTTTCTGTAGATTTGGTATCGGGAAAATTGGACACCATTTAATTCCACAAAATGCAGTAACACCACATCCAAGTCTGTACATAATCATCTTCCATTTTCCTCATCTTTGAAAGGATATTGAATATGAACCTGTATTTGGATCCTTGACAGCCTTGAAGTTATCCACACTCATTCCAAACTTTCCCAAAATGTTATTTCCCAGATCCTTCAATTTTCCTGCAATCCCCGAATTTCCAAGTTAAAAAGGGAATGACGAGATGAAAACAAAAGCAGTAGACTGCAGAGTTCAATCACTTCAGTATCAACGATGTGACTAAAGTTAGTCAGACTTTTGAGAATGCATTAGAATTGAATCCATGCCAGTCTAGAACAAATTTACACACATGATTGAAAAGCACTGCACATGGTTTATTTCTCTCGGGCTTTAGCTTTAGGTCTTCAATAATCAATAACTGTATATATTCATGAACATTTTGATTAGATTAGGTCATAGACAAAAAGTCTAACTAGGTCAAATCTGGCCAAAAACTTGCTAAAAAATTGCCATTCTGTGCATGAGAAACCAATCATGTATTCCTGAAGAAGTCAAAGAGAGCTATCCAACCACATACAACACTTACATTTCATCCTTCACAAGTCAAACCCTAGATTCTGGTCAAACCTACTTAAAAAGTCAGCAGTAATTTAAAAAGTAAAAAATAACTCAAAAAAAAGAATTTCTAACAGCAATGCCACATGGCACCTACCAAATCATGACAGGTCACATCAAAAGCATCAATGAGGCAATCTAAAAAACTGCAGCAAAAATCAAGGAAACCCTAATTTTGGGTTATTTTCAGAGAGAGAGAGAGAGAGCATGCGTGCGCGCAGGCGGGCGGGCGTGGGGGTGTGGGGGCCTGTGTGTGTGTGTGTGTGTGTGTGTGTGTGTGTGTGTGTGTGTGTGTGTGTGTGTGTGTGTGTGTGTGTGTGTGTGTGTGTGTGTGTGTGTGTGTGTGTGTATAAACCAGCTTTATGCTTTTTGCAAGTTATCATCCAAAACTTGTATAAGGACATGCTATCCTCCTAACACATCATACACACATCTCAGACCTTTAGGTGCTCTACTCATATCTACTCTTGTGAGTGAGAAGAGTACTTCTCCACACACTTGGAGGTGCTTGGAGGACAAGGGGTTTCTACTCTTGTAGCTTGAGGCAGTGTTTGGAGTAGTGTATGCTCATACACTATTTGAGGTCTCACATACTCTGATAAGAGGATGCTTTGGAGAATCTCATCTTGCCGAGCCTCTTGATGCCTTATCCCTTACCCTTCACATGCTCTCTTTGGTATTGATATGTTGTGAGTATTTCTTGTGTCAATTTTTGAAGTTAAATTTGGAGCATATTACTTTTGACCATACTTTGTGTATTGTGTGATTTGTTTCTCCTGTTTATGTGTGCATATTCTCTTATGTTTGCTATTATTTCTCTAACTGGGCTAACAATTTGGTATCAGAGCTAGTTCTTGCAGGTACATCTAGGCTTGGATGCAAGTTTGATTTGTATTAGAGCTAGTTTGCGCAGGACTTCAAAGAGCTTGGGAGCTGGTCAACTCTGCTTTTCTGAAAGTCAAACTGAACTTGTTTTCTTACCTCTTTCAGTTTTCAGTCATATCCTCAACATTCTAGCCATTCTCTTTTTCTTTCTTACTTCCTACTTGCTTCTTAGTAATCTGTTTGACTCAGATATAGGCTGGTCAACTCTGGTCAACTCTATCCAACAGGATCAAACCTGTGAAATGAAAGTCAACAAAGATGTTGGTTTTTGGTGATTTGGTGTTGCCCTCTTCTTCTTAACACACTTCCCAAGCGTGCGCATGCTGAATATTGTAGATGATGGTTATATTTTAATTATTCTTCAAGTCTTGCTGTTGTACCAGGTTTTATTACCTAATATCTCAAGAGGAGAAGCTTTGCAGCTTCTTATTTCAGAGAAGAAACCCCAATATCTGTTAAGGTTGCAGAATTTTGCCCTGATTCCAGCACATAGGCTGTTTCGTCATAAACAGTTCTATTCTTCTTCTAATTCCAGCACACATTCACTTTCTTATAACTCCTTGGCACACTTCTCTCTTACATTTGTAGAACCCTTCTGCATTCAGCCCTATACTCAAGAGTAGTTATTATTTACAGTAGCATTTACCTACTCGTTTACATTCTCTTATCTATTTCTGTAATCAATCATCCATCTAATTTGGTTCAAGATGTTGGAACTTGGAATGATCCTGTGAAATTATTAGTGAGCCCAATGCACTTCCAACTTCCCAAGATGAGTGATTATAGAGTTAGATTGGAACAAGAAAACAAACTTGATGGAATGATTAACTATCCTTCGTGGAACTTCATGATGATGAATTTGCTAATTTCCAAGGACTTGTGGAATTTTGTCAATGGCAAGTTTCCAAAACCAATGCAGTCGGTTGAGAATGTTGGCCCTTCTTCCAAAAGCCTGCTCCTCAAATTTAAGCCCAACAAGTTGTTGGAAATTAGGGAGGCCCATAACAAATTCCACAGGTTTCCAGGATCTACAACACAGATTCCAGGATCTTCCAATATTGACAGACATGAACATACATCACTTAATCATATAATGATGAGATAACGATAGAGAGAGATTAGACAATATGTTCAAAGTGTTACGTAAGCCACTGCTTACTCACACCATCATATATACAAATGTCAATTTACAATGTGGGAGTAAAATCTCAACCACTCTATGTGAACAGAAATAGGTGGAAAAGTGTATGTACAAAATTTACAAGACTATTCAGATGTAGGAACAGAAATCTGAATATGTATGAGATGTAGGACCTGATAGGTTGTAGAAGAGTGAATATAGGTGGCTGAAAGAGGAAAGACCAGTTTGAAACTGATATTCAGAAAACCCTAATCTGACTTTAGGCTATGGAAGACCCTAAATCAGATGTGTGTGTGAAAGATCACATACTTACAGAATTAGCATAGAATGCTAACATGTTGCTGACAGAAATCCTCATACTCATGTGAAAACACCTTCTCTAACACCTCATCTGATGCATGTAGCATGCATGTACTGATTCTCCTTTATGGATGTCACTGCCTCCATTTATGACGAATAGGACTCCTCCAGATATGGATGCCACCGCCTCCATAAGCTTCAAGTAGTACTTGTGTGCATAAAGAGAATATGTACTTGAATAGTTAACATAAGATGCAATCTTATGTTAAGTTACATCCAATGTCTTTGAAGTACTCCATAATATTCATGTAGAAGACAATCTCCAAATACATCATGTAGATGGATGATCCACACCACCAATCTGTTGATAAGTCTTCTCCATCAACAAGAGTGTGAGCACACTCTTCTCCAAGAAGAACTCCATGGCTGCTCCTTATGTGCTTCAAGATTGCTCCATAGCTGCCCCATATGTGCACCATGGCTGCCCCATGTGTGCATCAACACAACCACCTCTTAAAAATCAGCCAAGTAATGGTAGAGGATATCAAATAAGTGGTCATAAGCCCTGTTTATATAGAGTTTAAGTCCTCATGTGAAAATCTCTTCCTAATAAAGCTGGTCACCCAATAATAAAGCTAAAAAGCTGGATCGTTATTTATAAATAAAGCTATCGCTAATTTTTAAGGATCGTTGCTTTTTCTTTAGGCTATCGCTAAATATAGCTTTTGATCAGCTTTTTATTCAACTTGACCACCTGATGAATGACTTGAACATATTTTTATGACCTATAAGCTGAGAGCTCTTAAATGAGGTAAAAACCCTAGATCAGCAAAAAATTAGGGTTAGAGTTTTCTCCCAAATCTGATCTCTGATGTATGTCCTATACCATTAGAAAGCTCTCGTCAAGCTCTACAAGATAGGATCATAAAAATTTTACCCAATTTTTGTGCCAAAAATGACTAAGTACCAAGATTAGGGTTTCTGCCCTAATAGGATTTTGGACTGATGTGACATTGATTTCCAACACAGGTAGAGAAGGAAGAACAAGTTTCATCATCCAGAGTCAAAGGGAAGCACATTTAAACTTTTAAAGAGCAATCCAGATGGGATTCTAGAGATGCTCAAGCGCTCTCTCTAAAAGCTATCGGTGTGAAGCGTTTTCCTAAAATCAAGTCATACAAAACATCTCGTCATGCTTGGTTGGGGTCAGCGAATCCCTATCAAAGTAAAAATCCTGCTAGAAAAAACCCATCTAAAGAGGCAATAAGCCAACACATGCATGAAAGTTGGTGAGTACAATCTCATAATTTGAAGATTAAGAACATTCGTGACCAACTTCTAAATGTTCATAGTTGATCCGGTTCGCGAACCGTACCCACCCTAAGGTATGATTCAGTTCGGTTCAAACCGAACCTTATAAGTTTAATCGGTGTTTTTCAGATAGTAATCAAAACCAAATTTGGTTCAATTCAGTTTGTTTAGAGTTCCATTCAGTGTGTTATTTACACTCGTTCGTGGTTTCCATCATACTATTATAGGCAGTATTACATCAAGATGAAATCCAATTGATTATTGAACTAAAGTCTACCACAAGTTTAAAGAGGGAGACAGAGAGATCCTGTGAGCCTTTTCTAGCTCTTCTATGCATCTTGATTTGTGTATGATGCGATATCATGTTGCATAATGATTTGACATGCATGAAACGTGCTTCATCATGTTGTTGCATTAATTTATGCTGCATGCATCATTGCATCATTATGCGATTTGCACTAGAAAATTATAATTGATAATTATGATGAAGCTTCTACGAATAATGATTCATGAATTCAAAAGTATAGATTATGGAACCTATAGGCCTAAGACTACTACCTAAAAATATACTCATAGAAGATTAAAATCGCGATTTTTTTGCTCTAAATAAAATCCTTTTAAATCGTTCTCGATTTAAATCTCTCCATATAATTTTTATCAGCCGATGAACTATTTTTATTTTTTTCCTTTGACCTTGAAGTAGTGTTTGATTCATATTTTGCTTTAGTTTCGATCTTCTAGCTTGTTGTAGTGGAGAGTAATGTATCTTAGTATTAGAACAACTTGGCTTATGCGCTAGAGAATGATACTAGATCTTTGATTACCCAGATTGGTTTCATTTTCTCTCTGCATTTATCCAATTATTATCCCCTCAATAATATCTTGATCATTGCATACTAGGAAGGTGATAATACTCGCATTGCCTATTTTTAGATGTATCTACATTTTTTTTGCATATGTAGTTAGTTCATGCTACTCACATGCCTACGATAGAAACCTTTATTGGCACTACATGACCTTTCAAGTAATTAATAATGGAAAATTGTCCCTCTATATATGATGACATTAAATACCCAATAATTCTTCCATAAAATGTTAACTTGAACATATGGCCATCAATATGTGATCTTTTAATTCTCTTGCATTTCCAATAAAACAGTAGCTATTGATATACATGTGAAAAAATAAAAATCTCTTTGAGCGGATAAAAACCTCGATTTTTATTTTTGGTATGAATGATTTAAACGATCTAAACAATTAAATCTCGATTTAAATCTCACAATTTAAATCTCTCGGTCACACTATGCATATACCATATACCATTAAATATTATGTTTATAATGGATTATGGAATGCACCTTATGCACCTTTCCTCGAAGGGAAGGTAAGGTTCTTGCACCTTAACCTCGCCTGATGACCTTACCCCTTCCGTAAGGTTCGGTCCTTGCACTTGAAACGTACTGAACACCCCGAATGCACCTGACCACCTTGTTAATGTTGGAGTGATCATTTCTAATGAGAGATGCTAAACACACTCATCAATTCACTTCCATCTACATATCTTTCTTTTCTTACTCTTCTCTCCCTCTCTCTACAAGAGATAGAAAAATTCCATTCGAGGAGTTTCACTTCCTATTACTTCAAGATAAAGATCAACAAAAGAGTAAGGAAGAGAATGATGAAGCAATGATGTCCTCATCCCAAGGCAAGAAGAAGAAAAAGGAGATTAAGAGGGAGAAGAAAGCTTAACAATCAAAGAAGGAAAGTAAGTCATCTTTATCTAAGTCTTCAACCATATCTTCTTCAACCTCTACTTCAACTACTTCATCTACACATACTAGAAATTTACTTCATCCACATATATATCTAAGAGGGAATATGCCAATATTGCAAGAAAACAAGTTATCATATTGCAGAGTGCAAAAGATGATTTTTAATGAAAAAAGAACTTCAAGTAATAATGTTGAACAAGCATTAGAAGGTAAATCTTATGAAGAAGAAGACTCTTTTGCATGTGTTAGCATAGAAGAAGTGTCTTTTGATCATATTGTATTGAATGCAATATCCGAGAATCCTTCGATTTTTTATTCTAGAGCTATTAAACATATGACAAATTGCAAGAAAGCATTTTCATCTCTTACTAACTCTACAGGAAGAAGAGTGATCATTGCACATGATTATGATTTGGATGTTGTTGGTGAGGGAGAAGTAACATTAAAATCAAGAGCATGTGGTTATTTCATCATTTCTAATGTTTTATATGTACCAGAGATCAAGAGAAATTTGCTCTCTATCTCAACTTTACTAGCAGATGTTTATAAAGTGATTTTTAAGAAGGATTCATGTCAAATCCTACACCTAATGAATAGCATTGTCGATTGCAAGGTGAAAATAGAAGCGGCATGTTCGTTTTGTCAAAAATCAGCCATGCCAATCAGACTATGTCGTCTAGCTTTCCAAAGGAAAATATCAAGTTATGGCATGCAAAATTTTGATTATATCGGTTATAGAGCTCTCAAGCATACAAAGAACAAAGGGGTATGGTTGAAAATTTGCCAATTGCATATCATTCATTCATATGTGAATGAACCTATGAGAGGAGACCCTTTGCATGGTCATAAGTATTTTATCACATTTATTGATGATTTTTCTAGATATTCTTGTGTATTTGATTTAGGACCATAGTCAAAAGTTTTTGCTTCTTTCGAGAAATTTGTTCCTATGGTATAAAATGAAAATGAATCCAAAATTCAGATTTTAATAAGTAATAGAGGAAGAGAATACATGTCCAATGACTTCAAGTCATTTTTAGAAGACAGGTATTTCTCATCAACTCACTATTGCTCATACTCCAAAGCAAAATGGTATTGCAGAGAAAGAATCGTACATTTGTTGAAATGGCACGTAATATGATGTTTCAAAGAAGCTTTCACATAATTTTTTTGTTTGATGCTATTCATACATCTAAACCAAGGTTATTAGCAACACTTTTGCAACGTCCAAGGCAATGTGGCATTAATGGGTTAGCAACATAGACATACACACATATCTCACGAGTCACATACACATACACATACACATACACAAATGCGACATGCACATACACACACATGTGGACATGCACATACACACATGAAAAAATCAAATATATTTACCTCCGGTATCGAATAAGGACATCTCTAAATAGGCTCTCTAACACGGTCCATGAACTCATATACTAGTCCAAGCATGTCTCCTCTATATTTGTTATGAGTATGAGTGACTAAGGATTGTAAAGCCCGCACTAATCCCTCCACATCCCTCGAGAAACTATCATCCGAACATATCCTTCATACAAGCTCTTCCCTTGGACTAGTATGTCCATCCCAACCTCTCCAATTTGGTGATACAATTGTTTGCAACAATGCGTGCCTTACTCTTGCTAATCTCTCCATAATTTAGGGATTGCTTGAAAATAGGGTTAGCACTCTCAATAGGACATCACTCTAGGTGGAGGTGTTGTCCTAGGAGGGTGTTGAGCTACTATTGGAGATTTATTTTGGTGATTTTCTTCTACTCTCTTCTTCTTCACGCAGTTCCCAAGGGCGTGCATGCTGAATATTGTACTCGGTTGCTACATTTCAGTTATTCTTCAAGTCTTGCAGCTCTACCAAGTTTTATTAGCTACTACCTCAAGAGGAGAAGCTTTGTGCTTGCTTATTTTAGAGAAGAAACCCTAATTTCTGTTAGGGCTGCAGATATTGACCTAATTCCGGCACATAGGCTGTTTCTCTCATAAGCATTGCTATTTTTCTTTTAATTCCAGCACACATTCACTTTCTTATCACTCTTAGGCACACTTCTCTATGTGAAAAAAGAGACCACTTTTAAGCAAGTGATAACAATGATATAAATCCATGGTATCTTCCCCACATCCTCTATCAACAAATCAATGCAATGGGCAACACACAGTTGTTGGGGATAATGGCCCTAAAGACTCTCCTTTTGTACATTTTGACCCATCCATACATATTTTTGTTATATTTTTTAGACCCCAAACTGGGGAGTTGTAGGCATTTACATTATTTTTATGACTCTTGCTTATTGGCCATGTGTGAACATGCCCAAATGACCTAAAAGTCACTTATCAATAAGACTTGGTCTCAAATCTCTCATAACTTGATTGGAACTTCTTCAATTTACGCCTCTCCAAATTTTTGCACAAGTTTCTCTCTCTACTTTCTCTCTCCTCACACAAAAGCCAATACCCTTAGCGTTTGGAGCAACCGAGCACACCACCATGTAGCTCTCCATGGCCTCTTTCAACCCCGAGCTTTGAGTTGTTCCATCACAACAAAATTGCTCCAAATGCTTTTCTACTTCAACCTATGCTAAGCTCAAGGCTTTTTCTTGCATTTGGGAGAATTTCATACCGAAAACCCTCCATTTTTCGTGATAAAAGTGTTGTTTTTGGAGGCTGAAGTGCTAAGAAAATTTTGAGTTTTTACAGAGTTTCATCACAAAGAACCTCTTCCATTGTCGTCCTTGTATTCTCCCATGTCATTTTCAACATCCATACTACTGGTTTTTCGTCTACATGTCGTTTGCTGTAGAAATTCTCTCTAATTTCAAGTGGGAGTACATGTATAAGGATTCTGGAAGTGTATACTTGCTTAAACTTATTACAAGAGGTCATTTCTTTGATCTATCAAATGTGGCCTCTAGTGCCAAAGTCAATGATGTTTCTGTTAATATTTATGCACAAAATATGTAGATCACAAAAAGGGATTTGATTGATGCCTTGCTTATTGTGAATGATGCTTTGTCACAAACATGGGTTGTGGATTCATTTGCATCGTTCCATGTTACTCCTATTAAGGAGTGTTTTACTAACTTTCATGCGAGCAACCATGGACATGTATATCTTGGAAATAACCATGCTTGTTCTATTGAAGGTATTGGCACGGTGCACCTCATTGTAGATGGCACTAATGAGCTGGTTTTGCATGATGTAGGGTAGTACCAAGCATCAAGAAAAGCCTATTGTCTGTTGAGCAAACGGATATGCATGGATATAGTATCCTCTTCGAGAAGGGATCATGGAAGCTTATCAAAGGCTCTAGGCCGATTGTTAAAGGTACAAAGGAAGGGACTCTTTATTGCTTGCATGGTAAAGCCTTGTTCGGCAAGTTTATTGCTCTGGCTGAAATCCATTCACATATGGAATTATGGCATAAAAGGCTTGGCCACATGAGCCAAGGTAATTTGGACAAGTTTGATGCTAAAGGCTCAAACTTGATTTATGTAATAAATGCCAATATGGTAAGCAAGTAAAGAATTCCTACTACTCTGGTGTTTCTCGTAAGTCTAATGTCCTTGATCTTGTTCATTATGATGTTTGCAACATGCCCACCAAATCTATAGGGGGTGCTCTTTACTTTGTTTCTTTTGTTGATGATTACTCTAAGAAGCTTTGGATATATTTGTTAAAATCTAAAAATGAAGACTTTGTTGCATATAAGAATTTTTATGCATTTGTAACCACCCAAACAGGTAGAAAGCTGAAATGCTCATGTATAGATAATGGGCGTGAGTTTACAAGTGCTGAATTCAATAGATTTTGTGAAAATCTTGGTATTAAGAGGGAGCTAATAGTCTCATACAGCCCTTCTTCTAACGGTGTGGCTGAAAGGTATAAGAGGACTTCATGTGAGAGGGTGAGATGCATGTTGTCCACAACAATCTCCCTCGTGGATTTTCGGGAGAGGCTTTGAAAGGTGCAATTCATGTTTGCAATCGATCACCTCATATGTCCTTAAAAGGTGGCATTCCATAAAAGGTTTGGCCTTGCAAACCAGCTTCATATAACCACCTACGCATCTTTGGTTGTGATGCTTTTGTGCATATAAGGCCTAAGTTGAGAAGCAAGTGAGATGCAAAGTCCATAAAAGGAATCTTCATGGGTTATGGAGATGAAGGTGAAATGGGCTACATGATTGGCTACCTAAACTCAAGAAGATAATACGCAACAGGGATGATGTATTTAATGAGGCAAGGCTGCTCAAAAATGATTGTGCCTCTAAAAGTGAGAATTAAAAGGTCCAATTTCAGCATCCACGTGTTAAATCTGATATGAACCCTTGGGATGCACCACATTTGGCTGGAAATGAAAATGAGCCAGTGGTTATTGAGCCACATGATGTTGGACAGCAAAATGAAGCTCCTGATGGGCATATGCAGCCACCTATTGATGTTGAAAACAGGGACGGAATTCTAATGCAGCCCATTAACAATGAAGTTGATGTACCTCCTGATGTAGATCCATTGCCGGATAATGTGGATCACTGGGTAAGAAGATCTACACATCCTAGGAGGCCAGTGACCAGATATGAGCTCTATGTACATTACATTATGTTATCAGATGAGGGTGAGCCTCTCACTTATAAAGAGGCAAAGCTATGTGAGCACAAGAAGAAGTGGGAGTTAGCCATGCAAGAAGAGATAAAGGCCTTGCATGCAAATGATACTTGGGATTTGGTTGACTTGCCCAAAGGTAGGAAGGCCATTCCCAACAAGTGGGTATACAAAATCAAAACTATTGATGGCAAACCCAAGTATAAGGCAAGGCTGGTTGCTAAGGGATATGCCCAAAACGAGGGCATTGATTTCCAAGAGGTGTTCTTTCCGGTGGTTAAAATGACCACATTACGTGTAGTATTTGCTCTCACAGCTGCCTTGGATTTGGAGTTATTCCAAATGGATGTTAAAACAGCCTTTTTACATGGTGATTTAAAAGAAGAGCTGTACATGAAACAGCCAGAAGTGAATGCCATTCCTGGAAAAGATCATTTGGTATGCAAGCTGAAAAGGAACTTATATGGGCTGAAACAAGCCCCCAAACAATGGTATAAGAAGTTTGATGCATTTATGCTCAAACATGGGGTTCAAAAGAAGCCATGCAGACCACTGTTTGTACACTAAAAAGGATAAAGATGGCGGCCCAATCATTCTTGTGCTGTATGTAGATGATATGCTGCTGGCTGGGAAGAAAAAGATCACTCTAAATGCTCTAAAACAGCAGCTGAACTCTGGATTCTCAATGAAAGACCTTGGGGAAGCTGAGCACATTCTTGGTATGTGAATAAAAAGGGATAGGCAGCAGTGTACTTTGCATTTATATCAAGAAAAGTGCATTGAAAAAGTGCTGGACAGATTGAAAATGGCTGATGCTAAGCCTCTTGGAGTGTCGTTGCAGCCACATAAGCTTTCCAAGGATGACTGTTCCAAGATAATGATGCAGCCAACTACATGAAGAGTGTCCATATGCATGAGCTTGTGGTTCATTTATGTATGCTACAGTTGCCGCTCGGCCAGACATTGCTCATGCAACGGGAGTTGTTAGCAAGTTCATGGCTAATCTTGGCAAAGTTCATTGGGAGGCAGTCAAATCTATCTTGAGATATTTGAAAGGGAACCAAGGTAAATGCCTATGTTATGGAAAGATTCCATTGGAGTTAAAAGGATTATGTGTTTCAGACATGGCAGGTGATGTGGATACATGCAAGTCCACAACTGGCTATGTATACACCCTTGCAGGTGGAGCTATTTCATGGTGCTCTAAACTATGTATACACCCTTGCAGGTGGAGCTATTTCATGGTGCTCTAAACTTCAAAGGATAGTTGCACTATCTACTACAAAGGCTGAATATATTTCAGCCACAGAGGCTTCCAAAGAAGCCATTTGGTTAGCCCACTTGTGTCGAGAGTTTGGGATGCTTGAAAAGGCAACTTTTCTTAGATGTGATAGCCAGAGTGCCATATGTTTGGCAAAGAATGTCAGGTTCCATGCTCGCACAAAGCATATTGATGTGAGATACCATTTCATCAGAGAGGTGTTAGAGGATGGCCTGGTCACTTTGATCAAGGTTAATACTTCACAAAATCCTGCACATGCTCTAATGAAGTGTCTACCCAAGGCACAA
Source organism: Ceratopteris richardii (assembly GCA_020310875.1). Taxonomy (NCBI): domain Eukaryota; kingdom Viridiplantae; phylum Streptophyta; class Polypodiopsida; order Polypodiales; family Pteridaceae; genus Ceratopteris; species Ceratopteris richardii. The sequence continues at coordinate 174,838,808 of CM035410.1, forward strand.
CATCAGCTATGTTTACAGATGGTGGTAGTTACTGTTGGAAATTAGGTAGGCCCATAACTAATTCCATAGGTCCCATAGGTCCAGGATCTCCAACACAGATTTCAGCATCTTCCAAAATTGACAAACATGAACATACAACACTTAAACATACAATGATGAGACAAAGAGAGATTAGACAACATGTGTAAAGTGTTACATAAGCCACTGCTTACTCACACCATCATATATACAAATGTCAATTTACAATGTGGGAGTCAAAGTCTCAACCACTCTATGTGAAGAGAAATAGATGGAAGAGTGTATGTACATAATTTACAAGAATATTCAGATGTAGGGACAGAAATCTGATTATATATGAGATGTATGACCGGATAGGTTGTAGAAGAGTGAATATGAGTGACAGAAAGAGGAAAAATCAGTTTGTAACTGATATTCAATAAACCCTAATCATGTAGATGGCTAATCCACACCACCAAGCTGCTAATAGGTAAGTCTTCTCCATAAGCAAGAGTGTGAGCAAGAGTGTGAGCACACTCTTCTCCAATAAGAACTCCATAGCTTCTCCTCAACATGCTCCTAGAGTGCACCATGGCTGCCCCATGAGTGGTAGAGCATCCCCTCCTCAAGAGAGACTTCAAACCTAGCATTAGGTAGCGTTGGATGTATCTAAAAGTGACCTCAAGCCACGCTTATATAGCCTTCTTATACCATTGGAAAGCTCTCATCAAGATAAGATAAAAATTTTACCCAAATTTTATGCCAAAAATGACTAAGTACCAAAATTAGGGTTTCTTCCCTAAAAGGATTTTGGACTGATGTGACATTGATTTCCAACAATCCCCCTGCAATGTCATATTGGTACAAACTGAACTGGATATGCAACTTCATTCATCTTTAAACTGACATAAGCTTCGAACTTGTCTTTCTGGAGGACCTTCAAAAGTTTATCTTCAAAAGTCTTCTTCAAAACTGAATTTGAATTTCTTCAAACTTCAAAAATCTGAATTTGCTGAATATGAACCATAATACCTGAGAAAATATGCAAACTAGATATCCAATAGTGTTAGCATATATCAAGCAATCACTGCTTGATAACATATGTAGAACTTACTTTGAATCTGCTATCTCTTGAAATATATCTTCTCAAATCTGTAAGCATACACTAGGATCCACATATTTGCATTTACCTTAAGAAAGGTTTCTCAACGTACTTCCGCTGTGTAATGTGAATACACTAAACAGAATCAGAAATTGAATCCATTATGGGACTTGTGATTGACAACTCACAACTTAGTGTATTATGAACACTAGCTGATTCATCTCTGACTGTACTCAACTCAACTCATGAGAATCTCACTAAAATTTCATAATTATGATGTCATCTTGTCTTCATCCTTGTTCTATCTGTAAGTCCTTCATACCTGTTTCCTTAAGAGTCTAGTATAATCATATATTTGCGCACCTCATAAGTAACATACCTCTCTCAAATATCAAGCTTCTCTTCAATAGAACTCTGAAACTTTCTCCCAAATAGGAATACCTAACAGGAACTTTCTCCAAACATTCTCTTTCTTCCTTCTTCTTTCAAAGCTGGAACATAAAGAGAAACTGACAAAGGAAATATAAGAATACCTGTAGGTATGATTCTGCATCCTTTCACATATGGCTGAAAATAAGTCTTCATGTTTCATCACCCCTCTGGATGATTTAACACTAGTATCCAAATTCCTTTAAAGTAAATCAAACTTTATGAAATCTGTGACGTCTTCCTTCTTTCAATAAATATGATCTTCAGTGATCAATACCTAAATCTGAAAACAAAATATCTGAACCCTTTTATTAGCACTGCGCACATGCCAATAGCTTTCCCTGCCATTCCTCATCTTTTCAAAATCTAGAATAAGGTTAGCTAATCCTATCATAACAAAAACCTTTCTGAAAGCATTCTAGGATTCATAATCTTCCGCAACATATCAAGTATTTTCTTCTATTTCTCTGCAACACTAATCTGATAGAATTTGAATCTTTGACTTACTTCTTCCAATGTTAAGAATTTTACAAACAAAGGATAGACATGTGACTCAAAAATACTCAACATATTCAAGATCATACAAGATCTATCAAGATCTTACAAGATCTCTCCAACAAAATACCTCTGTAGAATTTGCTCTCATCAAACCTTCATGACTGAATGTTTGATTTGCAACCTGAATGTCTCTAAGTATCCATGCTTCTTACATAAAGTTGTAAAACTTTTCTTCAACTAGATCCTTTCCAAGAATCTGCAATTCCTACTTGAAACATAAGTGGACAAACTCTCACCTTGAGAACTCCAAAAGCTGTAAGTTGATACTTCATATCTTCATATTCTTCCTGAGTGAAATGTGATAGTGTCTGCTTGACTTTCTTTTGGCTAACTCCACTTATCAATCAAGTGATAGGATCTGATGGAACACCTTTTTGAATACAAGAATGTATCCAAAAGTCAAGACACTCATAGAAAGTAGATTCTCCACCCGACTCGTACATCAAAAAATCTAAATTTTTTTGAATTTTTCTGAAAATACTGAATTTTATGAAAATACTAAAATTCTGATGTTTTTCTGAAAATACTGAAATTCTGTAAATACTGAATTTTTTGAATTTTCATCCTGAAAAACTCTGAATTTTCTGAGTATACTGAATTCGGGGTAACTTTTCCAAATTCAAAAAACCTCACTCCAAGTCTCCAACATCTGCTACAAATACTCTTTTCCCTCAAGAGCTAGGTAAAGAAGAAATATACTTCTCTACAACTTGTCATATACAAAGTAGCTCTCAATTGACACTCCAAGAATTCTTTGAGGAAACATATAGCTGCATGCTCAAAATCTTTAACTTATACATAACTCATACACATATGAATCAAAACATATAAGCTGTCTAGAATATCTGCTGCTATTTTTTCTCTCAATGCAATTCTTTGTCAAAACCTACTAAAATATGACCAAGTATAATGCAAAACAAGAAACTGCTTCTTCATTAAACTATCTTCTTTACACAAGATGTTCTCGTAGACTTGTCTTTGGATGTAGAGGATAAAAGTAGGAAAAGTATATGGAAAATACAAGAGAAAAGGAATTCTTACTTTCCCTTTTGGAATTGTTGGACTTTCTTCTTCTGCACCTTTCTTCCACCCGATGATGTTAACATCTTCAAACTTCTCTTCCATACCTTTTGTTCTCTTCATTCTGAAGTAGAAAGCACTCTTAACTTCTTCAAATGAATTTTTCTTTTCCTCTAGTGCTAAGAGTAAGAGACAAAACAAACATGATATATAAATGGAAGTGAATATAGAAGATAAAACATGTTTTTACCATCTCAGATCCATCTCAGCTTCAAATGTACCTAATATGATTTCACCAACCTTCTCCTTGAGTTGGTTGAATATTGAATTACCTCTCTAGGTACAAACTTTGATCAACAAAACTTTCAACCCTGTGTTGGCTGAAAACAAAACTGATATGATCTCCAAATTTGTCTTTTTAGATGAGGTTTCTTGCCATGAAAGAGATCTATCAAAACTGTCAAGAACAACCTCTAGATACCTGATTTGGTGTAGCTAATGATTTAACTTTCAAAGTAATGAAAGTGTTTAGAAGCACTTATTGAATCCTTCAAATCTCTTCATAGCTGCTCTTCTAAGATATGACCTGCAAATGACAATCTGATAGTAGAAAATAATACAGATGATTTGATGTTGATCTAGTTCCTTCATCTTCTCCAAACCATTGTTTTTTTCTGAACTACTGAAATTCTGTAAATACTGAATTTTCAGAATTTTCATCCTGAAAAACTCTAAATTTTCTGATAGACTGAATATGAGGTAACTTTTCCAAATTCAAAAAACCTCACTCCAAGTCTCCAACGTCTGCTACAAATACTCTTTTCCCTCGAGAGTTAGGTAAAGACGAAATATACTTCTCTGCAACTTGTCATATACCAAGTAGCTCTCAATTGACACTCCAAGAATTCTTTGAGGAAACATATAGCTTCCTGCTCAAAATCTTTGACTTATACATAACTCATACACATATGAGTCAAAACATACAAGCTGTCTAGAATATCTGCTGCTTTTTTTTCTCTCAATGCTATGGAAGACAAACCTTAATCTGATATTCAACAAACCTTAATCTGAATTTAGGCTATGGAAGACCCTTGACAGAAATCCTCATACTCATATGGAATCACCTTCTCTAACATCTCATCTAATGCATGTAGCAAGCATGTATTGATTCTCCTTTATGTATGCCGAATAGGACTCCTCTAGATATAGATGTCACTGCCTCCATAAACTCCAAGTAGTACCTGTGTGCATAAAGAGAATATGTACCTAAATAGTTAACATAAGATGCAATCTTATGTTAAACTCCATCCAATGTCTTTGAAGTACTCCATAATCTTCATGTAGAAAACAATCTTCAAATACATCATGTAGATGACTGATCCACACCACCAAGCTGCTAATAGGTAAGTCTTCTCCATAAGCAAGAGTGCGAGCACACTCTTCTCCAAGAAGAACTCCATAGCTTCTCCTCAACATTCTCCTAGAGTGCACCATGGCTGCCCCATGAGTGCTAGAGCATCACCTCCTCAAGAGACTTCAAACCTAGCGTTAGGTAGCGTTGGATGTATCTAAAAGTGACCTCAAGCCATACTTATATAGCCTTCAAGATTCTAGCGACCAATTTCCAATAAAGCAGCTTTTTTAACGTAAAAATTGCTAATTGTTGAGTTTTAAAAACTCATCGCTTATTTTATAGTTGCTTTTGCTTTATCCACTTTTAATTGCTAAAAGTGCTTCTTGACCTGCTTTTTCCACTATCTGACCACCTGATGAATGATCTGACAACATTTTTATGATCTCCAAGCTGAGAGCTATCAAATGAGGTAAAACCCCTAAATCAGCAGAAAATTAGGGTTAGGGTTTTCTCCCAAATCTGATCTCTGATGACTGCATGTCATATACCATTGGAAAGCTCTCATCAAGCTCTTCAAGATAAGATCATTAAAATTTTACCCAAATTTTGTGCCGAAAATGAGTAAGTACCAAAATTAGGGTTTCTGTCCTAAAAGGATTTTGGACTGATGTGACATTGATTTCCAACAGTTACTTAGCTTAAAGGAGCCTCCTTGGTCCTTTAAGTGAGAGGTTGTTGGGGAAAAAAGCCCCAAGGACTCTCCTTTGTATCTTTTGACCCCTCCATGTGAAAGCTCTCTTTGAGAGCTTTCCATACATATTTTTTAGACCCTAAATTGAGGAGTTATAGGCATTTACATTATTTTTATGACTTTTGGTCATTGGTGATGTGTGAACATGCCCAAATGACCTAAAAGTCACTTATCAATAATACTTGACTCCAAATCTCTTATAACTTGATTGGGACTTCTTCAACTTCAGCTTCTCCATCTTCTTCTCCAAACTTATGCGTAGGCTTCACTCTCTCCTCGTGCAGAAGCCCACTCCTTTGGCATGTGGACCAACCAAGCACACCACCACGTAGCTCTCCTCGGCCTCTTTCAACAATGTCCACACAATTAATGGGGAATTTTTCTTCCAAAAGTTTGCCCATAGCCACACAATTACTTCCATTATATGTGATCATTTGGACTACTTTTTGTACACCAATATCCATGATAGCTTGGCCGATATGATCATAGATGAACCGACCTATTTAAATGTAAAACAAAATGAATCATTAACCAATTGATAATTTATCTTGATGAATCAATGATTGATGATTTATCATTGCATCCATGATTCCATAAGTTTTAGTGCACTATGTAATATGCAAAAATAACAATATATAATGCATTGTGTAATATGTATTATGCACATTCACATGTCACATGATACATCATACATGTGAGTCGTGACATTACAATGAGCATTCTCATTTATGTGATATGATGCACACGGAGTGTCATGTCACGTGTGTGTTTTTAATATTTATGTTACAACTTACATGTACTATGTGCTATTACATAATGCATATCACATAGTGCATGTATGTTATAACATAATGATAAAAAAACACACACACTGAAGCATATTACATAAACGAGAATGCACATTGCAATGTCACATCATAAATGTATGATGTGACATGTGCAATGTGCATAATACATATTACACAATGCATTGTAATTTGTGACATGTACATAATGCATTAAAATTTAACACTTATGAAATCTTACATAATGCATTTTCCGTTGTTTTATGAAATCTTACATAATGCATTTTCCGTTGTGCAATGCCACATGTGCAATGTGCGTAACGCATTTAGATATATGGACATTGGATGCACATTGCAATTTGGAATGAGAAATGAATCAATGAAGCTTCAATCAATGATAAATTGAAATTTGAGAGATCAGAATAGACTATAGTATAAACTCACATGTAACTATAGTATCAACAAGTGATGCATCTATGGCTCGAAGGAACATGCTCCCTTTGCAACAATGCACCAAAATATTATACACATTCCTCTTTCTCATATCTGTCCATTAGTCACACATGATTGAGCCTCCATACTTTGCCCATGTCTCCTTCATGGGCTCAAGCTCTCTCTCTAATGCTTCCTTTGTTCTTTGAGCTCCATTGTCCTCAATTCTTCATAGGTAGGCCCTTGCCACCAGTACCCTAACAAAGATACTTTTTCAATGGCATTTCTCCATGCCAGTGTTCGTGCAACATTGAAAGACAGCCCACATTATATAAAAGCCTTCATGATGGCTTGTGTGGCTTCTTGTTTACGTTGTTTTTGCAAGCTAGGGAGGCGGATCCAAGAGAGCCATGTGGATGCTCTTGATAATCATGCTCTACTCTTGTACTTTTTCTTGGTGGCTCATGCTCTATGTCAATGTTTATGGGCCCATAAGCTTAAGATCCTTGAGTTTGGGGATCACATAAGCCATGTGAACCCCTTGGATGTGATCTAGCTTGAAATTGTGAAGGTGCATTCCTTCTATCTTGAGATTTTTTGAGCCACCTATTCCAATAACTCTTCTTTGTTAGCTTCGGGCATTGGCTCTTTGCAAGATGCAACCCCTATGCCACTAAACTTTGCAAGCTCGGCCTTAATTCTATCGGCTCCACTATAGCCTCATAGCTTGCAAATCCATCTCACTTAAACTTGGCTTGTGACATATTATCAGCAAGCTTGCTCTCCTTTTGGCATTATGTAAGTGACGGCCTTTCTATTTAGATTATGCCACACATCGTCTTACATATCTACTTGCTTTCTTGCTTCCAATGCCCTGTCACTATCTTTGAGGAAGAGAATTCCTTGAATTCGCTCCTTCCAAAGATCGAATCCTATGCCCTCGAAGCGGCGAATCTCAAAAAGATTCTTCGTGTCTGAGGACGACGATGCCATGGTTACACAAATAAGAGGTTAATGTGCTGAAACTTTGGGCAAAATGCACCAAAATCAGTGTACCACCTCTAAAAGTAGTGCACAACCGCTTCAAACACTTGTAGAAGCAAAATGGAGCGAAATCGAGCCTATTGGAGCACAGAGTTAGAATCTGAATTTTCTACAGAAAATTCCAACAAGCTAATCTGTGCCAAAAATCAACAATTTTGATTGCTTTTGACTTCAATATGCATGCATAAGGCTATAACGCAGCCTTTAGAACCAAATAAGAGCAAAAGCCCCAAATATTGCTTCAGAAAATTCTGAAAATCTGAGAAAAAACACCACAGTTTGCTCTACATACGCAATTTCTTTTGCCACAATTCAATACATAAGGTACTAGACCTGTGTATTGCTGTTATGACCTGTAAAACACCTGTTTAGACCTCTAAAACACCTGAAAACAGCCTCTTATGAGCTGTCGAGATGCTCAAAGTGATCCTCTTGGCCCCGGAGCAAAGTTCTTCACGATGAAATCAAAGATTATCGCGAGAAATGGGGTTTTCTTTGCTGTACAGCACCTGCGCAGCCGCTCTGAAACCCTAAATCTGCTCTGATACCAGTTCTTAGGGTTTGGTAGCGTTTGGATGTGGTGCTGGAGGGGTAGAGGAATGCATGTGTGAAGGGTAAATTATCTCACATATGGGCACGGAAGCAAGAAATGAGCCTATATATTCGAGCCCTTGCCATGAATGATAATTCTTCTCTTCTCTCTCTCTCTCTCTCTCTCTCTCTCTCTCTCTCTCTCTCTCTCTCTCTCTCTCTCTCTCTCTCTCTCTCTCTCTCTCTCTCTCTCTCTCTCTCTCTCTCTCTCTCTCTCTCTCTCTCTCTCTCTCTCTCTCTCTCTCTCTCTCTCTCTCTCTCTCTCGCCCCCCCCTATGTCTACCTCGGAGTCACATTCACGAGCTTACCTGGCCCCTTCAGCATGAGACAGGCAGCCACCGATAGACTCACACGAGGATATGCAGCTTTAGCCATGTTAGAGCGGAGATGTCACCAGGCACACTTCCAGGAGCCCCGCACGAAGGGGATGGCTATCTGACACACTAGTCAGACTAGCTATGATGTATGCTTCGACAGTTTGGGCCCCAAGCCTCACAGTCACCCAGTGGAGTGCGATCAAGAGGCCCCAGGTATGTATGATCTCGCGATTATTTCGTGGGAAACCGTCGGTACCACATGATATCATCAGGGCAGAGCTAGCTGCACCACCCATGGTAGTAGATGCACTATTCCAGACTATCTGCTTTATTCAGAGGATGAGGGAGCTCCCTACAGACAGACTCACACGCAGAGCTTTTGAGGCCTCTATACAGATATCAGAGTCAGGATATGAGAGAGCTTGGTACACTCAGGTTAGAGTCTGGTTTGATAGTCATGGGCTTGATATGGACAGATTGCCGCCTTTTCAGTATGACCCAGACTCACCTCACATCCACCTCTCTCGTCATGAGAGGACTGTTGTGCTCAGACAGGATCTTTGGCAGCTCTACATTAATCAGACATGGCACACACCACACATGGGATCGAGACTATCGCACTATCGAGACCAGTTCTTAGACATACTAGCAGACGGTTTCATCGGGCGTCCACCTTACATGGATATTTACATGCCTCATAGCTTGAGGGTAGCGATTGGTCAGTTGAGAGTCTCGTCACATAGACTAGAGATTGAGACGGGAAGAGCCGCAGACATTCCCAGAGAGGAGCGGATATGCAGGGTTTGCAGAGTAGAGATGGAGGATGAGGAGCACTTTGTATGCAGATGTAGCGCATATGATGGCATCAGAGGCAGATACGAGAGTCTATTTACAGGGCAGCCCACCCTCCGAGAGATCATGGACTCTAGAGATCAGCGACAGCTCGGGCGATTCCTACTAGAGATACAGAGCGACAGAGATTCCCTACTCCAGCTTACTGTAGCAGCCCATACAGGAGGGAGACAGAGTCAGCTCCCTGAGTTCTTTATTCCACGACGTGTTGCAGCCCTCCCCCCCCTCATCCCACACACCGAGAGGGGTGACTCTTCAGTAGGCTCAGACTTCTCGAGCTAGGGGACGACCCCGTGCTAGAGGATATCGGGCCCCGAGACTTTACCGACATCAGATTGCGGAGATCTAGGCTTGTCACCATCGCGCCATGGAGGAGAGACGATTCCAGATGATGGCTGATCCCGCTTCAGCCATCAAGATGGCCCTGAATCCACCTCCACCTATGTATCACATCTTACACCCGCCCACTAGCACAGGATGGAGCTAGTTAGTCGTTTTCAGATGCATTCTCATGCTTGTTGTACTACCATTTTGCATATAGACTATCGTTGATATCGCACTCCATACCCCCCCCCCCCCCACTTTCATGGGTATCTCCACATGCATACCACGGAGATATGTTTCAGCTTTACCAGTTTCTTTTTCAGCACTTTTACCTTCTTTGATAGATAGAAGATACATCCATGTACATCGTTTTGTCTCATAGGCCGGTTTCGGCCTCCTAATAAACATAAAAACACTTTCTTTCTTCTCTCTCTCTCTCTCTCTCTCTCTCTCTCTCTCTCTCTCTCTCTCTCTCTCTCTCTCTCTCTCTCTCTCTCTCTCTCTCTCTCTCTCTCTCTCTCTCTCTCTCTCTCTCTCTCTCTCTCTATATATATATATATATATATATATATATATATATATATACACACACACATATGTATATATATATATATATATATATATATATATATATATATATATATATATATATATATATATATACACATACATACAGAGTACAGCACGAGGGTCGGGAGATGTCGCCATCATATTTAGACAAGAGATACAGAGTCGGATCCATATCATAGGAAGAGACGAGGAGGCACGATAAATGTGGGTCCGCATGGAGATAGCACCGGAGAGCTGGGTTTACATTGCCATATGCTACTTCCCACCAAGCGGATCCCGATACGCAAGAAAGGACCTTGCGGGAGAGATCAGAGACAGAGACTCAACATACATAGCATTTTCAAATCAGATACTACATTACAACACCCTAGGTGAAGTCTTCCTTATGGGGGACTTCAATGGCCGCACCCAGTCACGTCAGGGTGAGGCATATGACATAGACCATCCACATCTCATGAGGAGCAAAGATCCGGAGGAGACGAGCACCAATAGAGTATCAGCAGACATGGGTCAGGACACGACCGGGTATGGCAGACATCTGCTTGAGCTAGGCAGTCGACACCATCTCGTTATATATAACAGGATGCACCGTTGGCCAGGCTCAGGTGGACTTACTTGCTTCCCTCACGGGGGGGGGGGTGAGAGCAAGGTCGACTACATTCTAGGTACCATCTCTGGAGCTTCACTTATCCCCTCACTTAGTATTGGACGATGTCCACTTGGTGTTGATCATACCTTTTATCACATTCACACTTTCATCTCCTATCCCATTAGACCCTCCTCCACTCATTGAGCCACACACCACGATACACTTCACACACGAGCTTTCACATGTCTATGCACACCACTTACATACCAGACTACTCTCCCTCGATCCACTCTCACTTTTGGACACACTTACATCACAGATCACCACCATCCTTTGTGACTCAGCTATCCAGAGCTTTCCACATCGCACACATACACATCCTCCACACACAGGATCCATGCCCCATAACCATTGGTATGATGCAGATTGTCGAGAACTGAGGAAGTATCTACGGATTTTAGAGCTTAGAGGGGATATTACACATAGACAGGCACAACGTCGTATGCAGAACCTTACTCGCCGCAAGTGGCGGGAATGGAAGGAGAGACAGTACTGGGATATCTACCATTTGCTCACGAGTTGAGATAGTGGAGTGGCATGGCAACATCTGAGGGAGAGGAGACAACAGACACCCATTCGAGACCCGAGCATTTGGCATAGCTATGCACAGAGCCTATACCAAATCCCAGACCGGCCCCCCATTCCCAGGCCACAGAGCTCATGCCCCACTACATCTTACTTCTTCACAACACTAGGGTGAGTCGTGCTATTTCCCATTTAGAGCATGGAAGAGCCCAGGATCAGTTTAATTTACAGGCAGAGCACCTCATCTACCGGTGCACGACTCTGGCACCACTCATTGTCCACCTCTTCAACCGTGCACTGGTTGAAGGGTTCCCTGACTCATGAACAGAACACACCATAGTGCCCATTCACAAGTCAGGCGACGTTATGGATCCAACTACATATGGGACGATCATGATTGGCCCCATATTGACCAAATTATATGGGACAGTGCTAGAGAAAGAGTTGAGCACTCTCGCCAAGAGGAAGGGTATCAGGGCTTCAGGACAGGAAGGTTTCAGACGAGATTACTCTACCATTGATCACATCTTCACTCTGAGATGCCTCATAGACTAGGCAAGAGTGAGGAAGAGGAGACTATACTGCTGCTTTGAGGACTTTCGTAAAGCCTTCGACACAGTTCCGAGGGAGAGACTCTTCAGACGCCTACTCAATATCGGAGCTCCAGATGAGATGATATGGGGGATCTACGCTTTATATGAGAGAGTATCTGGTAGAGTCAAATGTCAAGGTGGCTTATCCGACTCACTTGCTAGCACCATCGGGGTGAAGCAAGGGTGCCCTCTTTCACCCACCCTCTTTGGTATATACATTGATGAGATAGTGGACTTCATACGACAGCAGGGAGGGGAGGGCGTTGAGGTACAAGGGACCACTGTTCATATTCTTTTATATGCTGATGATATTGTGCTGGTTTCAAAGTCTGCAGAAGGTCTACAGCACCACCTACACGGCTTAGACGACTTTTGCATATATAAAGGGCTATCTATGAACCTTGGAAAAACCAAGGTTATGATTTTTCATACATCAGCACAGGTGAGGAGACATAGTTCTTTCAGAGCAGCCGGCAGATCGATTGACGTAGTCGGAGCATATGCCTATCTCGGAGTGACATTCACAACAGCCTGTGGGGTTTTCTCTATGTCCCAGGCAGCACGGGATCGCATCACATGGGGATACGCAGCACTAGCCTTGATGGAGAGACAGTGCCACCAAGCACACTTTCAAAAACCCTGCACAAAGGGATAGCTCTTCGACACTTTAGTTACACCAACGCTCATGTATGAAGCATCCATATGGGGGCCGGGATTAGCTACATCAGCATGGACAGCATTGGAGAGGCCATAGATTCTCATGATTGCCAGACTCATCTGCAGCAAGCCTTCGGTACCACATGATATCATCAGAGCTCGCTACACCACCGATGCTAGTAGAGGCACTATTCAAGACAATAAGCCTATTACATAAGATCCGGAGTATGGACACAGAGCGCATTACCTATCGAGCTTTCCAGGCATCACGCGAGATGTCATTATCAGGAGACACCTCCTCATGGTACGCACAGACACGAGACTGGCTAGTCCATCATGGGTTTGACATAGACAGATTACCACCACTACACTGCGACTTACAGGCCCCCACCTATTCGCTCTCCCACAAGGAGAGGAATAGGGTCATTCGACAGGAGATATGGCATACATACATACAGAGGACATGGATTAGCCCCAGGGATACATTGCCATCAAATGCTCCACTACCGCGAGCATTTTCTACAGAACTCAGACAAGGGCTTCATTGAGACTCCGCGATACATGCAGACATATCTACCACACCAGCTCCGAG
>CM035410.1:174856949-174861949 GCA_020310875.1 Ceratopteris richardii
TTAAATCTCGTTTTTAAACCTGTTATTGTACTATGCGCGAGAAGTTACCATAGTTTTTAATCTACATCAGAGAAAACCTAATTTCATATTAGGGTTCATTGTATCACCTATTTTAACAGATCTTTCACTTCTTTTTGTACATATTCACTCACATTGTATATTGACATTTTGCATTTAATTAGTGTGTAGTAGCATTAAGCTTCTTCACTTTTATAATTGTCTTCTGTCTATTCTATTGTCATTCATCTCTTTTTATTAAATCAAGGTATATTATGTGCTAAGGTTCAAGTGTTGGAAAGATCTTGATTAACTTGTGACTTGGGCCTATCACACTTCCAACAGAATTGGGCCTATCACACTTCCAACATATGATCATCAACCGAGAGAAACTATAGGAGGCTTATTGTAATGACCCATAGTATGATGTCTTCAAAGAAGCTTTCACCTAAGTTTTGGTATGATGCTATTCATAGAGCTAATCACATTCTTAACAAGTCTTCCACAAAAGCTTTAAAGGTAATTATACCTTATGGAGCATATTATAGTAAGAAGCCCAATGTGAATTTACATTGAGAAGAAGATCGCGGTAAGCTTGATGTAAACCTATCAGAGCTGTTTTTATTGGTTATGTTATTGAAAGCGAAAGCTATAGATTCTATGTGCTAGAAATAGGTAAAATCCTACTCTCATGCAATGCATATGTAACACAAAGTCAAACTTATGATGAAGACACAAAAATTCCAGATTTTATTAAAGCAAACAATTATCCATTTTTGCAAGAAACATGGATTCTTACATTCAACCATTCAGGGGAGGTGATCAACCTTCTTAGTCCCAAAGGGTTTCTAAAGATAAAGGTAAAGAAAAAGTTGTAACTCATACTTCTTCTGAATATTCACCACTTTCTACACCTTTTCCCATTCCTACTAAACATGTTGAAGAACCACCTTTTAAAATCGGAGAATCTTCAAGAGCAACAGAGAAACAAGATGCAAAAGAAGAAGACATTGTACCAATATTTCAAAAACTTCCAAATGGTTCTTGCAAACAATGCAAGATGGTGGCGAACAAAGTTGTAGAGGATGGACAAGAAGTCAAAAAGATCATGCACATCTTGTAAATTATGTACAAAAATTTTGAGATCCATAGGTAAAGAAAAAGTTGTAACTCATACTTCTTCTGAATATTCACCACTTTCTACACCTTTTCCCATTCCTACTAAACATGTTGAAGAACCATCTTTTAAAATCGGAGAATCTTCAAGAGCAACAGAGAAACAAGATGCAAAAGAAGAAGACATTGTACCAATATTTCAAAAACTTCCAAATGGTTCTTGCAAACAATGCAAGATGGTGGCGTCCAAAGTTGTAGAGGATGGACAAGAAGTCAAAAAGATCATGCACATCTTGTAAATTATGTACAAAAATTTTGAGATCCATAACATTCTTGCTCTTACTTCAGTTGAAAATGAACCTCCAAGTATCAAAGATGCTTTACATAGTCCATTTTAGAAGAAAGCAATGGAAGAGGAAATTGCTTCAATTCACAAGAATCAAACATGAAAGCTCTGTGAGTTATCAACATTTGCACCTACTTCTGACCATACTCAAGATTGTCATTTCTCTTATTGGACTCTAGACAACTTTTCTCAATGGTGATCTTCATGGAAATGTTTATATACAACCAGAGGGTTTTGAAGAATTGGATAAAGAACATTTAGTATGCAAGCTTATAAAAGCTCTCTATGGCTTGCAGCAAGCACCTAGAGCTTGGTATGAAAAGATTCATCTATATCTTTTGTCTATTGGTTTTAAAAACTCAAAAAATGCTACTATCCTTTTTGTTGAGTGAAAGACACATGTTTTGATCATAATCATCATTTATGTTGATGATATGATTATGATGGATCTCAAAGACTCATATCTTCAATTTTTTAAGTCACAACTTAAGGAAACATTTAATGTGAATGATCTTGGTAATCTACATTTTTATTGTGGCATTGAATTGAAATTCAAGAATGATTATATCTATATGATATAGCAAAAGTACATTTAGAAACTATTAGAAAGGTTTGAAAAATCAAATTCTAAACCTATGCAAAAATATATGGATGTTAATGTGTCATCACAAGCAAATGCAAATTCAAAACAGTTTTGATGGTAGACTTTATAGTCACGTAGATGGACGCTTGATATATCTATGCAATAGAGATATTGATATTCAGTTTTCAATTCCTCAAGTTTCACGATTCATGCACAAACCTTTAAAAAGTCATTGGAATGCGGTTAAATGAATTTTCAGATATTTGAAAGGAGCTATGAATTATGCAATGATTTTTCCAATCAACGCATTTTATACTTCAAGGTTTTGCAAATTTTGACTCGGCAAGTGACAAAAACACAAGAAGAAGTACAAGTGATTATTGTTTTAATGTTGAAAAATGCCTTATATCCTTGCCTTCTAATAACATCTTCAAGTGAAGTAGAGTATAAGGCTACCTTTACGGCTACACTTCAAGTTATTTGGTTGCAAAAAATTTTAAGTTCTCTTGATATCTATGTTCATTTTTCTATTCAGATCTATTCAGATAGTCAAAGTGCTATTGCTATTGCTATTGCTATTTATATCGCATAGAATTATGTTCATCATCCAAGGACAAAAAACATATTGAAATTCATTATCATTATATTCGTGAAAAGGTATCTAAGAAGCATATTGAGCTTATCTATGTACCTACAAGTGAGAATGTGGCGGATACCTTTACCAAAGCATTATCCAAAGATAGACATCAAAAGTTATGCATATTATTAAACCTTATGCCATTATGACATTGAGGGAGGGATTATTGAAAGAACAATGTCACATTGAGGGGTCCAAACCCTAATTTCAAAAACTATCAAAATAGTCAAAGTGATCAACATCATCAACCAAGTCAAAATGGTTTTACATATTCTAATAGCTCTCTCCAAGAGCTTTCTTATGGTATATGACAAGTTGACATCAGACTGTAATTAGGGTCTCAAAACCCTAACCTGAATTTCCAGACAGGTAATAATCAGAAAGTAAAGACATCAATAGATATAGCTCTTTTCTCCCTCATTCATAAAAGCAATATATTATAGGTATTAGGTCTTAACGATCATTTAGCTGGACATTTTAACAGATTCATTCTTCTATGGAAAGCAAGAAAAAAATCCCGAAATTTTTGGAAAACAGCTACGTAGTACTTGTGTTTTTGCTTTTTCCTTAAGCTTCTATGGATTCGTACACAAAGTATTCAACTCATCTGATTCTAGGTTAAGATCTGCTTTGGACTATTTCTACTGCTGATTTTGGAGTTCCGGTGATAGCTACTGCTGTTCTCTTCTATTAGAAGCTAGCTCCACCTGCCTATCAGAATCTGTTATATGTTGCAGCTGACCATCTACTCCTTTACACATTATATGAATCCAGCTGGAATTCGTAAGTTTGCTGCTAATTATTAGTTATATTCTGATCCTGCTGCTGTTCGAGAAGAATTACCTATCACTTAAGGTTTGAAGACCTTCAGCTGCTACTTATATCCGGAAGGAGTTTATCATTGTACATGGACTATAGCTCCATATTGTTTCCTGCCTTTTGACTGTACTTATCGTCAAATATCTTCCGAATACAGCACATACACATTCTCAACACTCCTATGCACTCTTTTCTAATTCTGTACCTAGAACCCTTACATTCAACCTAAATTCAGCTTGCACATTCTAAACTTTCCATTAGCATAATGTTGAGCAGTCTATTTAAGCTGCTGCTCTTCATCTCTTGCCTCTATTCTATTCTCTAGTCATTTATCTCTCATTATTTGGTCAAGGTGTGTATGTGCTAAGGTTCTAAGTCTTGGAAAGATCTTGGAATTACCTGTAGTTTATATTGGGCCTACCTCACTTCCAACATAGTGTATCTTGTTGTCCCTTTGTACTACAACTCATATAATGATAGCAATAAGAACTGAAATTGAAATGATTCATAATCTTTGAGCTGGTTCAGCACAGATACCAGTGATTGGCCTTTGATGTCTGATTTACTCTCGTTTTACTGTTCACAGGAGAGTTCGAAAAAAAAGGATGATACAAAATAATCACATTTCAACTATAAGAAAAACACCTACATATGCAAACCACATAGTACTATTTGCACATGAAGAAAAACGTATTTTGTTACACCTTTTATCAAGTACTATAGAAGCAGCAGTAAGATTATTTCATCAAACAATAGCATTCAAAAGCCAACCTATCATTTCCTCTTTCAGCTTCTCTCGGCGCTCTGCAACGATTGGTTCGAGCCGCAGAGCATTGGCTCTACATTGTTTGTTGCCTGGGTCCAGCTCCAATACCTTGGTATAATCTTCAGACCCAAATCATGTTAAGTCATTAGCAAGATAACTAAACTTTTTAAAACAAATGAACGAACTACATTTAAAATTAAAAATTGAATCTCCTTTTACTTTTGTTCTTTTAACAAAAACTCTAATCAATCCTCCTTTCTAGAATCTATAGACACCAGAAAGTCTCTGTAGTAAAATTCAACCTGCTAGTGCCTCATCTAGGTTATCAAGCTTTTCATGACTTTGAGCTCTTCTGACTAATGCTTTGACATAAGTTGGATTCAATTCCAAAGCCTTGGTACTTTCTTGGACAGCTTCTTTATAGCAAGCCTGAAAAGCATAGAAAATTCAAAAATGTGAATTCACTACTAGCAGCGAAATCTACCACACAAATTCATGCTGCTAAATAAATTTCCTGCATGCTCTTCCAGTAATGCTTAAAAAGCCCTCGTGTGATTGGCACACGTACAAATTTAGCAAACCTATACCAACTCAAAAATTCAGGCCAAGTATTTTCTTATACTGGTATGCGTATACTTTTGAAGCAACACCTATAAATCCATAAGCCTTGTACCCATCTAGAGCCTTAGAAGCCCCTTTTGAACAGAAAATTCCAAGAGTACTGAAATGAATGTGC